>JAVJGI010000014.1:120185716-120197998 GCA_035590275.1 Ibycter americanus
GGGGGGTCTCTGCTCCATGCCCAGAGCCCCTCCGGCCTCCCCCTGCCCCCGCCTGGTGCCCGCGGGGCTGGGGCTCTCGCACGGCCTCACCCCGCTCTCCCAGCTGCTGTTGCTCTAGGGGGTTTTGGGGGAGGGGTTCCCCCCTTCTTAGATACACCATCCCAGAGGCACAGCCACCATCACCAACTGACTTGGCCTTGGCCAGTGTTTGGTCTGTCTCAGCACCAGCTGGCACTGGCTCCATCGGACATGGGGGAAGCTTCTGGCATCTTCTCACAGAAGACACCCCTGTAGCCTCCCCCCTCCCCTCGCCCAGCTACCAAAACCTTGCAGCACAAAGCCAATACACTGGTCACAGAAAGCCAGCCCTCGCCAGGGGAACACTTCTCACCCTACTTAAACCAGCATTTCACAGGTGTGTGCATCAGCAATACCAATCTGACCCGCTGGTAGCCCACCTCAGTGACAGGCAGCATAGCTCTCCACACAGTGTTGTGTGCTTTGACAGCAACAAGCCTAGTCAATGCAATAGCTTAAATAATCCATTATTGCCTGGTGTCTCAAAAAATCTGTGTATCTTGTTCGATGCCCTGTGCTCAGGGGTCAGTAAGCTTCACCAGGTCCCCAAAGACATGCTCTGATCTTGTGTTGCAAGCATACAGATGTCATGTCATTTTGTTTCAGAAAGGGCACCTAAATCAAAAGCAAAATACATACGTGTCTTCCCTTCACACACACATACTCATCTTTGTCCTGCTTACAGTGCTATCCAAAGACTGAATTTAAAGGACTTCAAATACAGTGGTCTCAGCTGACCTGTAGCCACGGAAACCAAATGATCTTTGGAAATCTGTCAAACTAACAAGTGTTAAACCTAAAACAGAAAAGCAAGGAAGGAATTCCATACAGCACTTGAATGGATAGCATTTGACTGCCCACCATGAGCCTAAATTTAGCTTTACACCATCCAAAAATCTATCAATAGACTTGCATAAAGATTAAAAAGATAAACACAGCGTTCCATTTAACCAAACACCATCACAAGCTAAACTCAACCCTGTACTGAACACAAGCTTTTAATAAATTATAGTTTGATGGAAGAGAGTTTTATATGGTCCAGATTTCCCATTGAACAGCCATATACACTTTGTCCTATAAATTTTCATTTATATAAATAGTTTCATGAGTATACTTCGAGATATTTTCTCCTGCTCTCCATACTTTATGTATCTGTACCAACACCTCCACCCTGCACCCTTATTTCTGTCCTCTTATCACAAATCTTCCCGTATGGTGATTTGCACTTTTTTTTCCCCCTTAGCTCCATGATCTACTCACACCTTTTTGGCACTAAAAATCAGCAGAAACACTTGAGATGCTGCAATATATGTAATTCAAAGTGCAGGAGAGAAAGAGATTAACTAAAGTTTGTTGCATCATATCTTTCGCTTGGGTGCTTTCTGGAGAATTAAAGCATGCATTAAGCTAAGTATAACATTTTTGAAAGCATACAATTATCCATAAAGATCTCTTGTGCTTAGCTTTATTTTTTTTCCCTAACAATATTTAGTGCAACTTGCAAACATCAATAAAGAACACAGCACCTACGAGTATCTAACACACCCACTTAAGGTACTATATTGTCACTTACAAACTAGCCTAGTAAAACTTCTGAAAAGCAAAACTAAAACAAATGCTCACCAGAACACAAGAGCAAGAGCAAAGTATAGCAATCAATCTTAAACATATCAAGCTTTCATAGTCACCAAAACATTGTCTTGAATGTATCAGAGCAGGCCACTCTGCTAAGTACTAAAAAACCTACTGGAGAGCTTTCATGCCAAACTAGAAGAGACAGAAACAACTATACTAATTTAGAGTCATCTTGCATGTACAACATACTAGTACAGAACTTCACTAGTATAATGTTTTGTTTTAATAGAAAAGTTACACACGCAACACACAAAGCAGGTATCCAGCCACAGCGATCTCAGCGGCAGCGTTGCCACCTTATAATGGGTCAGAATCAATTCTCCAGCATTAGAAATTCTCAGGGACTTCCCTGTTTATTTAGCACACCTAATAATAATAATAATAAACATAAAGAACCCCCACTATTTGCAATGGTGAAACTTAACTGACACATTTGCATGAGTTATTCCTCTGCGATGATTCACATTGCTACAAAAATTAAATACTTCCTAAGATCAGCGAAAGAAATTAAGACAAAGATAAGCTTTTTAAGCTAGGATTTAAAAGAAAAAGAAGAAAAAAAACCCAACAGAGCAAGCAAACAAAACCTCAGCAGGAAAGGTGATTTGATTTCAGTTGACAGAAGCTACACATCACCTAATTTCCACTAAGGACACCACTGCCTACAATAAACCAGCTCTGCAATTTGACAACAAAGTAGTTTTGAACGAACAGTACATTACATGAAGAAACCACTATTTTTCTTCAGTTCCTGAAGTTTTACAAGGACTACCAAAGGGATACTAGAGACTTCAGTTTTAGTCAAATAAAAATCTGGGGGAAAAAATAAATCCTGTTTTACTGATGTAGACAACTTAATTGGAAGTGCTGCTAAAGTGACCTTCCAAGTGATGAAGTGTAATTAGGTTGCTCCACTTTCACAGCATGTAAATGAACTAAAGCAAGAGAAGGTACTGGACAGCTTCCTCAGCGCTTAAAACACCCAAAGGTGTTTTTGAAACTGGCTGTGAAGGGACATATAGTCCATCTCTGAAAAAAATTCTCTTTAAGAGGACAATTCAAGAGCACACAATTAGCTGGAAACTCTGCATCCTTAGAGCAGCTTGATGTGCCTCTTCATTACCTTGCCTGATGAGGCAAGGCTGTGAGAGCGCTGTACTGAAACAGGGGAATAAGACAGCAAGATTGCAAGGGACTAGGATGGGAGAAAGGGAAGCGAGGGGAAGAAAAGGAAAAAACAGTCAGGCACCAGTCTCCTCAAACTGGAAAACAGCAAAGAGTCTGAAGTAGCGGTATGCTTTTAAGGACAAATGTCTTCAAAGTGGCAGGTCCAACTTTGGCAACAAGTCACTCAGGAAGAAAAAAGGCTCAGGATGTCGAGAGACAGACTATGCTGGTGCAGAAACCACTGCTGTGCAGTGCACGCTCTGCTTCATCAAGTTTCAATTCAAAACATCATCTAACTTGTATTTTCAATGCAAAAATGCAGATGGTAACAGTAAACTGTAAGCCGTATCAGGCAAGCAGGAAACAAGTCATACACGATATGAAAATACAGTGATCAGGAGTCCACGCATACCACTATGATTTCCCCCTCCTTAAATATGTATCTACTGTATGTTAATAGACACAGGAGAATTTCATCGATATGGCAAGAACACGTCTGCACCATCGAAGGCTATGGAGGTGCTAGATGAAGAGCACAAAAGAGCAGTTTCTTCGCACATGTCTTGTTATTAGCATACAAAAAACACAGCTCAAACATATTGTTATCCCACATAAAACTACCCACTGGACAACAGCAAGTAACAGTGAAATTAATGAACTTTTGTAACAGCCTTACCTCTCTCCCCAGGCATTTATGTACATTATTTTTAGAAGGAAAAAAAACCTCTAGAGGAAACTAGTTTTCTTCTCCTCCAGCCATTTGCTTGCAATAGATCCCTATCATACATCTATAGATAGCTGACACTACTCCTGTGCAGATAAATCAAAAAGAAATCACCCACAACTGGCCTTTGATTTGATCAAAAGTAGGTTTTGACTCTGACATCTTTTGTGTAGAAATAGAGGGACATCTAAAATGAAGACAAAGCAACATCCTCACTATCCACCCAGAAGTGAGAAATTACTTAAGGAGTTTTTCCTGAGAGGCCTATCCCAAATGTGGCACTTGCAAAGACCTTTGAGAAGCTGCACCGACAGCTGAAGCAGAATTTAAGCTTGTCTTTCCACAGTTTGTGTAATCCCTTAAGTATGATCATGGAAATAATCTTCCAGCTCTCCTTGAGCTGGTAGAGAACTGCCCAAGCATTTTGTCACTGTGCCTTACTACTTCTGACTGATCACTATCAACTAAGAAATCCAAAGAGCTACAGGAGAAGGAACACGGGTTTTCTAGAAAGAAGCCATCTGTAACTGCAGGCAAAGGCCAACTTAACAAGCCCCTACACTCATTCACACAGATGCTCCCCAGCCAAGGGAAAGGCTGCTCCACCTGCTCGAGCAAGGCAGACATGGACTCCTTCGTGCCCTCTCACACCGAGATGAAAAGGCGACTGACAGATGAGGTTTTCAGTCAATCGTGATGCAATATGCAGCACCACAGAACTGGCTGCTTTGTCCAAGGAAAACTATGAAACTGCTGAGAGCAGCTCCCACCTGCAACACCATCCTACGCCTCCGCCAGCTGTAGCCTGGCTGCCAGCCCATCAGGCCAGCCACTTTCTTTTGACCACAGAGTGAACAACAGTCTGCCGTTTGTGGCTCAAAACGTTCAAGCCATTGTACTTTTGGCCTAACTTTGACACAAAGTAATAGAAGTCATCCCTGAAGGAGGAAGTATGGCTATACCTGGGGGAAAGCTCCAGCAGGAGGGAAGCTGCACACCCTTCAGCGTCCAAAGTCAACCACAGAAGAGCATGTCGCAAGGCACGCTGCATCCAGTGCAGTTCAGAGACTGTGAGCACAGCTGTAGCAAATCCTCCCCTCTGGAGACAATTATATATTTGAAATGGTATCAGGTATAACGCCAGCAAAACCCTTTCACAACAGCATCCACACCAAATGCTTTTCCTCGTAGAGCTCATGAGCTTAAGCATGTAGGTTTTTCCACCAGTCATTCTGACTTTGCTATGCTGTGAAAACATTCCAGCACAAATTAGGCAAATGGATCGAAAAGTTCAACAGTAACACAGAGATCAGAGGATAAATTTCTATGGTATAGCTTACTACTATTTTACCTCCCAGTTCCAACTTGTCTTTCTACAATGACATCAAAATTATTTCAGCACTACTCAAAAAGCGACCTTGTACTGAACAAAAGTTTAAATATTAAAGTATCTGCATATCTGTTATGCTTACTTGTAACACACTGGGGCTTTTAAGTGCAAAATAGAGGTTTCCTTCCCCTGCCAAGATTATTTTTCTTCCAATTGCATCTTCTTTCTTTATTCCAAATCTTTTCTAATGACAGTGATTTGAAAATTATTTTGAGTCAAACTGTCAACATTAGACCATAACCACATTTTTCTTGCCAACCAGTTAGTTGCTCTGTTTTTAACACTCTGAGAAAGGTAGGTAAGTATACCTGTGTCTATTTCATAAACCTATGGAGAAATTGAAAAGTATGAGAAGCAGCAAAACTCTGGAAAACATAACTATGTATTTTAATGCCTGTTAGAACATTAATGTTAAAAGAAATTGAAAGCCTGGAAAAATATATAGATCAGCAACCAGAGAGGTTTTTGATTGAATCGTCCTCTTAAGGTGCATGACTGCCCTCCTAAGCAGTTTGCTTGGCCATTCAGTTGTTTGTAAAGCATCTTTCATCACTCCTTCCCATACAAGATATCCTGCATCCTAAAGAACAAGTAAAAAGGCATCTGCGGAAGTACCTGTTGATCTGTAGGCATCAGTTTACAAAATTCTCTAGTACCACTTGCTTTCCTTGCATTTGAACTTGTGCAGCTTTTAAGGAATAAAGCAAACCAAAGAATTTACATGTAGCACATTAGAGAGTTTAAAACACATCCAGTCAGCATGCCTAAACCCACACCACATTAAAGGTTTAAAAATTTTTTTTCTGTGTTTCCTTAGTGAGACAAAAAAATGGAGATGGCACTGTTTGGATCATCATCTCTGTTGTATTGCTCTCTTCTACTCTGTATTCTGGAAAAAAAAAAAGAATTGCCAACAAAATGCTTTTGTCAATGATTTTTTAATTTAAAAAATACTTTCATAACCGATCATTAGGAGAAATTCCTAATGAAAAATAGGCTTTAATAATATTCAGTAGACAGAATCACAAGGGTTTATTGGTAATAAAAGCCTTAATTACAGACTCAATTATTGATAGACATAAATGAAGTACAGTTATATCATTTTTATAAGCAATAATGCAAAATATAAACTAGAAGGCAAAGAAATCATTCCTGGGCTTTATTGCCTAATGCCGGTAAGAGGTTTTTTGTGGTTTGGTTTGTCTTTTTTAAAATTATTTATTTATGAAAAAAAAAAAAAAAATAAATTCTACAACAGCTCTCACTCCCTCTGCTTTTCCTTTCCCTCACCTTGCACTTAGCTTTTCCATCTCCATCCAGTTTGCCCTTTCATCCAGTAACAGAGTCCTTCACAGGCTCCTGAATTTCTTTCATTCTGTCATTTTAGATGATGACAGGAATGACTTCCATCGAGTTTTCTCCATGGCCAGAAGCGAGCCAGCCGGTTACTGCTCCCTCAGCCCCCCTGTAGCAGCACTGCTTCAGGTGCAGCAGCAGCATTTGCCAGTGGGACAGCCCCACCCGGCCAGGACAAAGAGGAGGAGATTGTGGTGGTGGTGCTGAACTGCCATAAAATCCAAAAGCCTCCCCTTGCCTCCATGAAGAGCAGAACTGACTCTTATGTCCTCCTCCTGTCCACGCAGGACTTTGAGAAAGAGTCGTGTAAGTCTCCAACCACTTCTGTAGAGCTCGGATGTTCAATAAGGCAGCAACAACACTTGAAGGAAAATCACTTTATTGACAATGCAGCTGTGCAGCACCTCCAAAACCCAACTCCTAGCGCAGCCTTACACACACAGAGCTACCATCTCACCACACCGGAGTGCTGAGCTCATTCGAGGATCTCTGCACAGCCCCAGGCAGCGCTTAGCACCCCAGAAAGCCATTGCCAGGAGAAACCTGCCCTACCCTGTAACCCTCTGCTCAAAGAGTTTGTTAAACCCTTCATGTGATCTGGATTCCCTGATGTAACTTCCCGCAGGAAGTTGGAGTGATTGGAGAAGACTTGCACAGTCTTGGAAAACAGTGGGAAACAGCCCCAATACAGATATTGAAACCTGAATAAGAACTGAGTCAGTCAGGCTAGCAGAGGTTGCTATTCTTAGCACTGCTTCCAGCTAAATAAAGATTTCCAGATAAATAAAGATATCAAGTGTACCTAGAAAATACTTTGTTTCACTGCTGCCACAATGTGCAGCTGTCAGTCAAGTTTCCCAGTAAGGACCTAGAACGCAAAAAACAAGAAAATTCTACAGGCTTAGAACAACCGATCATTGCCACAGATTCAAATAAGTGTTATCCACCACTTTTTAGAACAGAGGAGCAGTCAGGCCACTTCAAGTCAGTTAAAAAAAATAATCATACTGAGACAGAAAATGCAGTTAACAAGAGCCTGACTTGTGCCAATGAAATGCTCTTTGAAAAACAGGAGGCCAAAATACACTGCGATTCAGAAACTGACTGCTCTATAAAAGCTAGCCTTGAATAAGGAGTAACAAATAGTTGTGGTAAATAACTATAAAATTAACTTAGAGCAAAATTTTTTCCTTAATCAAAAGAGTTGAAAATAAGCAAAAACTCAGGTACAGTAAGCAGTTTCAGTAGAGTCTACAGTGCTCATGGAGAAACAAATAAAAATTAACATTAAAAAAAGAGGTACAAGACCACCAATTTCACCAAAAATTACTTTTACCCTAAGCAAAATAACTGAGAAATATAAACAAAACAAATATCCTGTTGGTAAATAATGCCTGCCCTTGGGACCTGGCTAGCAGAGCAACTTGATCCAACCATTTCTGATAGCTGCAATTTCAGATATTAGGCACTTAAAAAACCCAGATGATTACATTACACACAAGATCTTTTTTTAAAAATCCTTCAGTGAAAGAAGCTATCCAGAGGTGCACAACTGACAGGATATGCTGCCAGCCAGGAGAAGAGCAACAGCAACAACGCCTGCAGAAGCCTCCAGAAATACAATAGTAGGAGAGAGTCAATAAGCAGACAATGATGCTACAACATTTGAACAAAAATAAAGGAGTGTTTGATAAGAAAGTACTTCAAGAATAGGAATATGAAAGCTTGCATATGAACAGTGAACGCTGGCTGGAATGGACTAGCAGGACTGGACGATTAGCAATTTTCTGACACAGGGCACTCATAGCCAGTCACCAGCCACAAATAACTTTCTCAACAAGGATCCAAACTTCTTTGAGTGTGGAAGTCAGAGGAAAATAGAAATAACAAAAAAAGAAGCAAGTTACCCTATGTTACTATCCCACTTATCTGTACATTCTGACTGATGATGTGGATAAATGAACCATGCAGGGTTGCAAACCTCCTTTAAACTCACGAAGCTGAAAGTAAAAAGTAATTTATGCATACAACCTGAAAAAAAAAAAAAAAGAAGTGTTTGACTAATGAGAAAGTATATGCCATCACCTATCATGGGACGAATGCAAATTGTGCTTAGATATTGAAGAGCTTGATCCTCATCTTTCACAAGCCAGTTTAAAAGACTTCAGAGATGAGAAACATTTCTCCCTCATCTCCCTAAAACCCAGTGCATAGAAATACACTGAGATAATGTGTAGGCATTTACTGAAAATTATTACAGCTTCCAACCTTTGCTAACAAGTTCCAGGGCTAGGTAATTGATTATAAAAATGAAACTGCATTTACCATTTGCTAACTTCTGATAAGCAGCAGCTATATAATTGATTCTCAATTTCACTATGCATCCAATTGCACTGATACGAAAGCCTGTATGTGAAACATTGATATTTTATCTAACAGTTCATCTGTTTCACGGTCTACTTTCCCTCCATGAATGAAGATTGAACTAAAATCACCACAAAAAAATGATATTGACTACTTCAGTGTATTTGGCATCATTACTGGGTAAATGACCCAAGACAAAATGAGATGCAAGGTTATCAGAAGTTACTACTTTTCTAGGAGGGAATCTAGCAGTCAGGAGCAATCATTAGGCATTGTCCCACAGGTCTCCCAAGCACATCTGTGTGTCAGAAATCCTGCAAATATCATAATCCTGTGTTTCTCCTGGCATCGTCACTGAAGAGAGCACTCAGGGAACGGGCATGCTACTCCCACAGTTCCAAAGATACAGACAGACATCCACCTCCCTACTACCTTTCAATGACTTAATGACTTTCTCTCAGAAGACACGCAAAAAATACTCCAGCCTTCATTTTTTCCACTTATTCTCTTAAAAGTTTTCCGCTTTCCCTTCTCATTTCTTCTTTCAGCTTCTGTTCTCATTTTTCTCCATGTGCTTATGGAAAAATAAAAGCCACAACTCATTTAACACATTTCCTCTACTAAACATCAGCAGCAGTGAGGCTCCACCCATTCTCTGTTTTCTCCTTCAACACCTGCAAAAGGACTGTAATCTCAGAGGCACAGTTTGGTAGACAAATTCTGATTAATTAGCTGTATCAGAATAGTCTGTTAATATAAACACAGCTCGCATCAGCATGTGTACTCCTGCCAGCATAACAAATAATGCTCCCTCCTCCTTCCCCCTTTGCTTTGCTTTTGACAGTGCAGTCTGCTCACGTAGGTGCATCCATGCTAGCACCTGGGCTAGTACAGAAGCATCAGGGAAACATACATTATATTCCTGAGCAATGTGATCCTCTAATACTCCCTTTAAAGTCTGTAAGATAATTAGCCCTGATCATTCTACTTGATATTTTATCTGACATGTTTCCTCTCTGGATCTTCATAAAAAAACAAAAGCTTGTGTTTAATGACCTACAGGGAGAAAAGAAGAGCATCCTTTTCTCCTTTACATCGTCTCCTGCTGGTCTAGAGCACAAGGCTCGCCACATGGTCAATCTCACAAATAGGTCAAGGCAAAGGACTTAAAATCCTCATCACATTCACTTCTGATGGACTCTGACTTCCTTCACAATTTACAGCTGATCACTCTTCTCCATGCCTTAATTATTCCTAGGCTGGGAAATTCTGCAATCAAAGAACTCTGAAGTGTTGTTTGAGACGACAGATGAGCCTGTGATTAAGAAATTCATGTTGTCAGGCTATTATAGGCATGGTTAGAGCAAGGCCAAAAAAAAAAAAGTTTGTTTAGCTCTGTTCAGAACTTCACTCCATTTCTTTCTCTAGCCTGAGCTGAGTTCAAGTAGAAAGCACCATGCCTAGAAATCAATCTTCCACTGATGGGCCAATTGTCCAGTGCAAACAGAAAACAGGGCACGCACCAGTGTTTTAATTACTACCACTTTCTCCCAGTAAATTTTCTATAGGTCTTGCTTTCTATCTCAATTTCATGTACTGTGAGCCAAGATTTTACAGGTTTCCACTTATGTCAAGACTATTTTTTAATGATTTAAGTCTCTTGTAACTAGTCATGGTAATCCTTCCTTCACTTACATTTTATAGTCCTCCAGCCTGATGAAAATGGATTTCCAGGAATTGGAACAACCTAAATGGTCATTATTCACAATAATCTAACAAAATATGCTTCACTGAAAGTTAATATTAAAAAAAAAATGCAAGTCCAAATTAAAACTATTCTGGAAGTTTATTTTAAATAGCAATGACAATAAAGCACTACAATATCTCATTGAAAAGTGGGACACAAACAACACATGAATGGGACCATAACTGAATTAGTCTACACTGCAAAATAAAAAAGTAATCATCACAGGATTTGATAGCCATGCATTTAAACATATTCTAATCTCAAAACTAATAAGAAGGCATAACTATAAAAATAGATCTCTCATGTTAAGTCTCATAAAAGACCCAAAACTGCAAATCTGCTCTAAAGGATTTCCTCACATTTTAATTAACAATCATAAAAATACTGTGATGAGATAATCTCAGTTTATATAGAAGCATTTTCTCCATTTAAAATTATACTCAAGAAAGCTTAGTAAGCTGCATATTCCTTGCTGACAGGCACAAAAAAACCCCCATATCTTTTCTCATATACTATATATATGAAAAAACCATGTGTGCGCAATTTAAAAACGGAGGCTTAAAAAGTCAGCCGAAGAGGTGAACTTGCATCATACTCAGGAAGACTGAATTAGATCAGCCCCCTACCTAAACTGTTTCTTTGCAAGCCGTGCTAGCCAGACGTCCTCTGCAAGGAGCAGAAAAATGCTACGACTCACAGACGGTACCCAGCATCTTATGCAGCCTCTACGCCATCACTTATGGCTTACTGAGTCCTCCTGGGCCCCCTCTGTAGGGACCCTGCTACCTTTAGCCTAAAAATTAGGTCCTTAAGAAATATATATAAATACTTGAATAATTTAGAAGCTTGGTGTTCAAACAGATGCTGGATCATGGCCTAGAACTATTATGTCAATTTCTGCATTTTGTGACTTGGCACAATTGCTGCTGTGGGTTGACAGTGTCTGTCAGCTACCACAGCCTGATGCTCCCCACCTCAGTCAGAGGCAGCATGAAAAGGCTCAGGCTAGAAAAAACCTTTGACAGTTGCAATTTCAGCAGCAGTGGGTCACACAGCTACATTAGTGTTCATATTAAACAACTAATGTTTCAATCTGGTTTTATCCATTCTGAAGAAACGTAGGAATATGGGCTGCTTCATCCTAGAGATGAGAGTTTTCTCGGCCACATTGAACGAGGGCGGTGTAAGGCTCACGCTACTCCAGAGAACATCGACGGCTCAACAGGACACGTAGGTCACCCAGTGGTTACACTTGGTGTACAGCACCCTTTCCCTGACACATCACCTCGTACACCAAGCCTCTTACAAGAACTAGAAGAAAACATTCAGAGTTCTTCTCCTGTACAAAAAAAGACTGTTAGCACGAACAGCTTCTCAGGCTGTCCGTACCGACCAGGAGTGGGGACGGAGGCTGCTCAGAAGACACGCGTTACTCCAGGCGGTTGCCCTATGAGCACAGACTGTGCAAGCCCAGAGTAGGAGCGCTTGAGCTTTGAGGAATCTCTGTGGGGAAGCAGATGTCTTCTCAAGGCAGGGAATAATGCCACATTGTACGGCTGACATGGGGAACACCAAGGGCCGAGCACGGCGGCCTGGCAGCGGGGGGGCCTGCCCGAGGGGCCGGCCTGCTGCTTACAGTGGGGGGCCAAAGGGAAGCCGCCAAACCGGCGAGCGTGTGGCCATACAGATGGAAAAGCAGGCGCTGTGTGTCTTGAAACTGTGTTTCCCTGGTGCCTCGACCTGCTCTGCTCCTCTCCCTCAAAACACTTTTAGCGAGAGTTCGCTTCCATTTTCCAGAAAGCTCTCCGCTCGTTTCACCCA
>JAVJGI010000014.1:120198119-120209815 GCA_035590275.1 Ibycter americanus
CCGCACCCCCGCCTCCCCACCACCCTTCAGCGGCAGCGCAGCCCGAGCCCAAAGCCGGGTTCCCTCAGGCTCAGCTGTGCTCCACAAGCTCGCACCCACCAGGTACACAAGCCTCACACACGCCAGCCACAGCTCCTCCCGGCCGCCAAAATGGCTACCCCCGCCCAGGCAGCACGCTTCCGCGGGCCTTCCCAAGCCACACTCCATCCCTCCACATCTCTGCTGCGCAGACCCTTTTCCATATTACTTTTCACAGGCTTTAGGGACACGCGCGGTTTAATGTGCTGGAAGTAAGCTCTTTGCCTTTTATTTGTACATGCCACCCCCTGCAGAGTTGCTGTGCTGCGTCTTTGGCCCAATTCACCAGTTACAGACAGCAAACTTCTCCTTCAGCTGGTTCGTATGTGCTCCAGTCAAAAACATTTGCTTAGAGCACTGGGAGAAAACTGAACTTTTAAGTATAAAGCCAATCCATCTTCCTTCTCACATTAATACACTCTGCCAAAGATTCAAAGTGCTGCTCTTGCAGTTCTGAATACTCTAGCTTTCCTTAATTGTTCTCACCTCTAAAGCCTTCACCCTCCTAAACCTACAGATCAGAGACATACACTGCCAGTGACACAGTGAAGTTTAGCAAAAAATGTGCTACCAAAAAATATTTTCTATTTCTCAGCCTCAAGTGTTGCCAAATATCTTTTAATGTCCAAGTGCAGTTTATAAATCAAAACCACCTCTATTGTGTTACTTTGTTTCCCTTAAACCAAAGAACTTACACTTTTTTGTTTTTCTTAAACATCCGCTGCTAAAAGAATAAAAATCTGCGGGTAAGATTTCGAGTATTCCATTTCTGTATCTTTTTCCATTTCCTATGATCTTGGAAAAACAAGTTCAGACTCCCCTCCCAGTAAAATGGCAGAAAAGCAGCAGCTTTTTCAGTGTGAATCTGCATGCCAACACACTCCACAAAATTTTAAACCTCTGCTTGCACATGCCGTCAGTAGAAGAGATCACACCTGGCGACATACAAAGTACAGCACCTAGAAGGCATAGCTAGAGCCCACACAAGGGCTTGGTCCCAGGGCTAAATCATATAAACCCACTGATGCTCCTCAGCTGCAGCAGTAGCCACTGGTGGGGGCTGACACTGCCAGGCTGCCTTGAGAGTCACTCATCACCTGCAACAGAGGGAAGAAGTGCCACCTCAGAGGAATCACTGCTCCTGCCCCAAGTCCTGGTGGAAGCTGAGCCTCCTTAGGCTTTCTGACCCGGACATGTGCTGTTCAAGGTCAGGTCACACAGCAATTCTCACCCTCCTAGCCTTGCAGGGCAAAGTTTGGCTACCCCTGACATGGCGAGAGCTCTTGAGCATACAATTCATCTGGTACAGCTGCAAATATAATTTGTCCAAGGTTAAGCATCGTGGACTCACAAACAGCGTGTTGGCAATAGCAGTTACCGAGGACGTGCAGCTATTGCAGAAGTAGCCCATATAAAATTTTCCAGCCTTGTAATTGCAACTAAAATTTTACCAAGCAGCCAAAGGCTGCAAAGCATTGACGAAGTTTGAGGCGTAGCTCAAGCAAATGCCATGATGCTACAAGAGACATAAAAGTCAGATTATTTTTCCACCAGTGAAGTACCAGAATTTAGGTCAGAATTCTCAAATCCTCTTAAAAGGCACACTGTGGTACTTCCAAACTGGCTTAACAGCCCAGGAGTGCTGACATGTCCAAGGGAAAAGTGGCTCTCCTAAGCCACTGTCAGTCCCAATTGTAGACAGAAAGCCTGGCATACAGTACCACTTACTCCAGAGACCATTGATAACTTTCCTCTTTCATTAAATGATATTTTTTAAAAAAAACAAAACTCAACCCTCAACCCATATCCAGTCCTCCGTCTTCCCTGAATAGAGGGAATCAAAGCAACTTTGTAGGTTTTTTCCTTTAAAGTTGCCATTGAGAAAGATAATGGGAAACTGCCAAGCCAAGCATTTTGTTAGCAGATGGAAGTTTTAGGTCTTAACCTCACACCTGGAATTAATGCAAGCCTGGATAAAGCTGTTTTTCTAGTATCTATCCTTACTGCCTTTCCTAAAGAAAGAGTAATGGTCCACCTTTATAGAAAGAAGAAAAAAAAAAAACAAACCAAAACACACCAAAACCCCCACTAAATAAACCATCCAGACTTTATGAAAAGTTTTAGCAAGAAAATAAAGATTTTCATTGCAATAGTCCTCTTAAAGTATCTATTACCATTTTCAATTAACAGGGTCCCTCAAGTTTTACACAGTTTACCACTCTCTCACAGAACTTGCAGACCATGAGCCACCAACCTCCTTCTGTGGTTATGAAAAAAGTCAGTGCTGTACAGTATGTCCAAAAAAGTAACAAATATTTATTCCACTGCACAAAGAGAGCCTCCTCCCAAGGAGCCACGGCCCCCACCACACTCACCACTCTGCTCTTCCACACTTACATGAAAAGTTTCTCAGAACAATCATTGCTGTTTATGGATGGTGACACCACAAAGAAAGATTAGCAAAGTTGAAAAGCAAGAAAAAGCAAGCTATTTACAGGGGTTTTGTGAATTTGAATCCACATCTAACACAAGGCACCCCACCACAGCAAGAGGGCTAGGTTTTATATACACTTACGCAAAACTTCCAAATGTGAAGCTTATACATGGCCCTCAGGAGCAACCATATATAAAACTAACAATAATTCACTTCAAGAAACAGTTTAAAAGCACTACTTCCATCCAGAAAAAAATTAACAAGCTTTTTGGGCTCAACCATCAACTTCAGTCTTCAAAATAACTCCCACATTTAATAAAACTGGACTGTGAATTCCAGCTAAAACCAATTTACCTGCCTCTCCTCCTCCAGGTGCGGGTATCACCCCTCACGACACCCTGCTGCTTTCTGGATGAAGCTTCTGGCAGCTCACGCTCGCCCATTCAGCATTCATTAAAGAAACACACTGCATTATTCATGCCTCTGTGCCCTGTGCCACGGATGCAATGGAAAGAGAGCCAAAGATCACCAGCATACCGAGTATGCTGAAGCCCATCCTTCCTTATCACTGCTGTACTTGCAGATGGACATAATGATTAAAAAGTGACCCACTGAGTGCTTTGCACACCATTCAGAGCAGGAGAAAAAAACCTAATGGGATGCTCCTAAAACCAGCAGATACCTTTCTGCAGCAGTTCAGAGGGTTAGCCTGCCCACAGCAAAACTGGGGAATTTCTCGTGCCTGGGAAGAATACAGACCTTTCCCTTCCCCTCCCACACAGTGGAAAGGAAGCGGCCACCACAGTCACTATAGCCGACCACCATTACAGGGAGTTTCTGACCTCTGGCTCTTGAGCGGCACGCTGCCCAAGAGTAACTCCGAAGCTGCCCTCGCCCAGCCATGCTGCATGGTGGCTGCGGCGGTGCTCCAAGCCCCCGTCCGTGGCACGACTGTGGCCAGCAGGCTCTGCGGAGCCTAATGCCGCCAGCATGCCCCAACACCCTGCTACATCCCCGCTCCCACAACAAGACCTCTGAAAAAATACATTCCCCCCGGCCAGTCCTACCCCTTTGGCCCTCAGGCAGACATGACACACCTCTTATGGCCCTCTGATAGACCAGAGTTTTGATATATAGGCCGGAAAGTTTACCTTCTCCAGCCCTACAGCAGTTTCCTTGTGGCTGCATACACCAAGGGTTTATGGCTCTTTTGAGATAAAGAACTTTCTTTCTTACAAAGCAGGCATATGCTATGTTAAGATGCACAGAAGACGCCAAACACATTCTGTGAATTAAACTAGAAAAACTGTTAGCATGCTTTTTCTACATCCATGGTTATCAGCTTTGCAACTTGCCACTTACTCTCCACTATCTCAAAAGCTTTAGACTCCTCCCCCTGCCACCCTTGGAAGCTGTGCAGAAGTTTTGGATTTAACACTGCAGGGTACTTAAAATGATAAGCAATGACAAGAAATGACCTGCAGACACAACTGAATCTGGCTGAAATACCAGAACCTGACCCTTGCCAAACCTGCAGGTGAACTTCCAGCAGCCCCACTCCGACATCAGAGAGTGAGGCAGACACTGAGGAATTTGCTGCTGTGGGGCAGCACACATTAACTGGGGTTAAACCTTTTGGGTAAAGGTCACACTAAGGACTTAAACTTCAAAGCTAAGACAGAACCTGTTGCATCATTCAACAGTAGTGTGATGAGCAAGGTCAAACTAAACCGTGGAACAGTTACCCCTCCAAAAGGCAAAGCCCCAGTACAGAAACCATGCCAAGAGCTAAATCACTACAGCAAAAATATTGAAAGCTTCGAGAAAACATTAACAAAAAAACCTCACTTATATTGGCAACAAAGATGCAAAATGTAGTTTTAGGCAAGTCACCATCATTATTTGCTTATGTATTAGTGACTGTTTCAAATCATTGAACTGTCTGCACAGCAAGCTCTGCATTAGTGAGAGTTCTTGTCTGTACAGAAACCCAATAGTAAGAAACGTAAATCACTCTCATAAACTGGAACCTGGTGGGACATTCATATTACTAACTTCCTTATTGCTTCTGTGCGTAGGTAGGGTTCAAGATTAGCAGTAAGTCGTGCAGTAGTTTGAGAACTGAGGAGTAACGTTACACAAACAACAAAAGTCTCAGTCATAAATTAAAGTTGGAAAAATTATCCCCTTGCTAACCTTTCAAGCTGTCAAGTGTAAGATGCAAATGTTTTCTTGATTTACATCACCAGTTGTCAGCACACTACTTTGTTGGCAGTGTCAGAAACTTTCAACTTCCCCAATTTGAGAAAACAAATCCCATAATGCTGTGTGAATGAGTTGTAAGATAACACTTACCCTATCGTCTTCTCCATATGCAAGCACTTGTTATACAACTTGATGTGCTGTATCAAGAATGAAGGAATCAACTCAGAAACCTTCTCTCTTCTGATGTTACACGGCTACACTGAAGTTCCCCAAATCCAGCCTAAACATTCCATTCTTTGTCCTTCTTTTTCTGTTCCATGTATGGCTTTGTAGGTAAAGGCCATTAAGCTCATCTCTGCTCTTCAAAACAAGTAGAATAAACTAACAAACAGACACGATTTTATCTGGATGAGTCACAGAATTCACTGTGCTAAATGCATGCTGGTTTCTACATTTCATGAAACAAAATTCCATGCCAGAAGGGAATAATACCCAGGCTAATACTCCAGATAATCAACGGCAAAATAATTCAGGAACTGCAATTAAAGAACCACATCTCACAACTAACATTAAAAGCTCACACCTGCATCCAACTGCTATTTTTAAGCCCAGTTCAAATTGGGTATTCTCTGTAAGCTACCCAGTTACAGAGCCTTATGTGAACATTTACCATTCCACTCCACAGATAAACCACATCAACCCTCTCTTGTCTCTTAGCCTTAGCAGTTCTTCCTGGCCGCCCTGATAAACTCACTCAACTCAACAGCAAGTTGTTTAAAAGATGTTCCACTTTCTTAAAAAACAAAACAAAAACAAAACCTAACCAACCAACATCAAAACACACCCACAAAAAACACCAAAACAAAACCAAACACCCAAAAACCCAACAAAACCCACACAACCCCAAAACCTCACATTAAAAAAAAAAACCACAACAAAAACTTGACATGTCAATCAGTCATAAAATGCCTCATTTAACTCTAGATGTATACAAGCTACATCTATTTTGTTATCCAATATCTAAAGTTATTTTCTCTAGTTAAAAAAAAAAAAAAAAAGGAAAAAAACATGCAACTTCTGCATATGGCATTGGTGCAGGATTCATCTGATTGAAGAATAATGCTGAGTTCATTACAAGTTTACTTGAAGGTGACCCAATTGAAAGGACTTTGTTGCTGGTTTTTTTCCGAAGGGCTTGTCCTTAATGGGGCTCCATAATTAGTTTCAAAATAGTCTGATAAGAAATAATATTTTAAAAATAAAGGATCCAAGAAAAATATAAAGTCTAAATTTTGCAGAATAGTTATCAGCTTTCTGTATATACCTGTTTCTGTGTTAGAGACATGGAATGGCTTAAAAGTATACCAGCACATTCCTAAGCTGGCTTTCTTTTACAACAGCTCAGAATCCAGACTCCATTTACAGAACAGCATACATATTCCAGTTCTCCTTTATCAGCCTAAAAGAACTTACTGAAACAGTCTGTTTTGTTAAATAAAGATCCTACGTGATATATCTTATAGCCTCTGACCGCAACAGTCTACCTAGTGCAATCATTCCCTTATCCTGTTTGTACCCTATTTCATGCAACACCACTCTTGGCCCATTTCATCCTTAGAAAGTACCCGCTTTTTATTCTAATTCTTTTTGAGTTTCTCCATGAACCACCACCACCCCGCCCCCCCAGAGAAGGACAAGTCATTTTAAAACCTGATTTTGCAACGCACCCATTTAAAAGACACACAATGTCTTGCTGCCAAAGAGAAGTATCTCCAACTGAGTCATCATTTGGGGGTTGCCTGTTACGCGACTGGGATTTGTCCTTCCTTCCCCTTCACACAACAGGAAGCCTGTGATGAAAGTAAGACGCCTGCAGAAACAAAGCCTGGCACCACAGAACACTGCAAAGAAACAAAGACTTTTAATATAACTTTTAAGCTGAAGCCAGAGGTCTGCAAAAAGCAGAGACACGCTGCTAACAGTAAGGTAGCGGAGCTCCCTCTATTGAATTAGCTGCCATAGCTCTTCAAGCTTAAAAGATGCCAACTCTGCTCAGAATCAATGTTTTGCTAAAACAAAAAAAACAAAACTCCCCCGGCCAGACAGCTGGGATTCACCCATCAGGTACACTGTACGAGAGAGCTAGCCGAGGGAAGGGGACAGCCACCGGCCAGAGCTTCAGCCACATGCTGAAACGCCACCAACCTGCCAGGGCTCCAGCCCGGAGGACTTCTGCTTTCCATGAGCTGGGAGGAGATGTTTAAAATGTGGCTGCTGTTTCAGCGCTTTCCCTCAGGACCAAAATTGCTGTGACCAATAGTCATATCTACCGATGCCGGGAGGTGCTACAGATGGGGCTACTGCAGCACAAAACGCAATGCATCAATGCGGTTCAAGCATCTGAAGATTTTCTTCACAATAAGGGGTTAACCATACAGAGTACAACTTAATTGAAAACAGATGATACGGATATATAGACTGCTGAAACACTCATTAAATCACCAAATGCACTTTTTGCTTGTTATCAAGGGAACAGATCAGTATTTCCATTGCTATTGAAAGCACTTCAAATGCTTTCTAACCAAACGTTACAGAACTGTTCTAACCCCTGATAACCTCTAAAAATCATACCCTAAAGCTGCAAGCACTCTCTCCACGGTTTTATCACTTTCTCCCTTTTTTTACCTCCCAAAAGAGGCATATTTCTTAACAGCAAAAACACCAGTTCAGTAGAAGCAGCAGTTGTTTTAATAAGTAAATATTTGCCTTCCTGGAGACCTAGATGCATGATAAGAAAAGCAATTTAATCTTAAGGTAGTCAGGTATCCTCAAAAGAGTTGCCACTTTGGAGCAGTAGATTAACATTCACAGGCGTAGGACCACCTGTGATTAAAGCCACCGTCAATAAAACATATGGGGGAAGAAGGAAAACAGAACAAAAACAAAACCAGAAAAAAGGAAGAAACTTGATCCAATGGCTACCTGTAGAAGATTGTCAGCACACTAGTTGTACTGCGATCTCCTCTCTAAAAGATAAAATTAATTTTCAAGTGTATTAAAGACAGGAACATAGAGCATCCTTTAAAATCCATCCTGTTCTTATTAAAGAAAAGATACCAAGATAAAGAACGTGTAGGTCAAAGCCTTGTCTTCAGGGAAGATAATGCTCAACAATTTCAAATCAAGGGGAGTTGTTAATACTCAGTTTTTCCTGGAAAAATCACATTCTGCTCAAGTCAATTCTAATTATCACCCTACAGCATTTACAGTTCTTGAAGAGTCTCTCATTTGAGCATCAGTGCATGGAAGCGTAACTATTTTTCTTGAAAGGAGAGGAACTCGAGAGAAATCAGCACAGTGCAACAGGTCCTCAATTCTCTTACAAGTGTGGCCTTGCAGTTTACATGCGTTTTCTATTAAAAAAAAATGCCATCATTGTATTACCAGAGGAATAAGCTATACACTAGTCAACTCAGAGGAACTTTGAGGAGCACTGAACAGAGAGTATGTAGATCACAGTTTTTAGATACTGTACTCTTTCTCAAAAACCAATATGTAAAGTCTAGTGCTGTATCAGAGTTTGCTGAACTAAACAAGACCATACTAGAAAAACCATACTGTTAGTAATGTGAAAGAAGTTTCCACAATCAGCACGGTAGTATATAAAAGCCCCCAAAAAACAACCTCCCACATGTGAAACAGCAGTGGAACAAGCGCTGCAGACCAGACCTTGAGACAGCTTATCTGTGGCCATCATGCTTAGGGTCATGTAGTGCAGCTCGCAGAAAAGAGAAACGGAATATTGATCATCTAGCATTAGGAGGTCTTGTTACAAATTATAGCTCCTACAGAGTTAGCACATTCAATCTCTCAAGTGGTAATAAGCTCAAAGTATGTACAGGTAGGCTTGGCTCCTTCGTAGCCGTTTCTTACTCAGCAGCCTGCTTTTCTTTCACTCAATCAGTCCAAAACCACTTTAACAAAAAATACCCTCCAGTATGTCCCTGTGGCAGGAACCTAAGAAAAGCCCATGGTGGTGCGATGTGGTATGACCAGCCAACACACTAAAGCTATTGCCACTACAGTAATGTTTATTTATGTATGAGGTCCTTCTGCACCATACGTAATCAGATGTGACGTCATGGAAATCTGCAGCGAGGACCCTTACAGCTTAAGACTATAAATCACACTACAGAAGCAGGCTATTTGTAAGAAAATAGAGAAGATAATTTTATCCTGATCACAGATGTCATTTGCATTATGTAAAACACAACATTGTTTTCTTTAGTTTCCCCTTCATGTGTCATCTTGCCTAAATATGTAGAGATTCTGCTCCCCAAAACTTTCTGCTGGAAATAAGCCAACAAATAGCTTAACTTCTACTACAAAGACAGCTGAAACTATTTAGCCTGGGATTACACATTAGCATCCTAGGTTACCTTCAGGAAAGAGTATGGATGGTACTGTAAGGAAGGGTATTACTCTTACAAAGGTTGGAAAGTGGAAATAAGATATCTGTGGTAAGTCATATTTAATTCCAAGATATTTATTTCATGAACATAATAACATGTATTTTCTGCAGTAAAAATCAATGGGCTGAAATTTCAGAGACTTACAGACCTGAATGATTTCTCCTGTTGCCCTCTGCCTTATGAGAAGTGCTAGAAACCCAACAGAGCAAGGGAGAAGCACAAGAAGAAAAAAATAATTTATGTTGAGAGACTTTTCTAGCACATTCAAACCAAAAAAAAAAAAAAAAAAAAAAAAAGGATTTCAAAAAATTCCCAAAGCAAACAATTTAAAAACTTATGGTTTTGCTACCTGTGCCTTGGACCACAGACACATAATATATCAAAACATATATACATGGTGCAGACGTTTCCTGACTTCACTTTCAGAAAATCCATGTGCACTTCAGATCTTAGTACAGAAAGCCAGTTTCCCTAGGTCAACATCGCACCACATGTACTAGGGGAAAAACCCCCATAGTCAGGAGGGAAAACACATGTCATATGAATGAGAAGACCACACATTACAGTCTCACTACCCTTACACAATGTGGCGATATGTAACAAGTCTTTACTAATAAAACAGTACCAGAGACTCTGAGCTTGGTATTTGTAATTCACCCGAAAGCAGGGGGAGAGGGAAGCTTTACAAAAGGTCATGATTAGCTCCTGATTAAGAGTTGACTTTCTTTTCACATACAGTCATTTCCTCTAGAAAAGTATGAAATTTTAATTGGTGTTCTTGTTTAGCCTGATCTAGACTTAGCCTCCTAGCACCAAATGCAGACTTGAACCCCCTCTTTTTTTTTTTCCCTCTCAAATGTGTATTTTCCTCGGCAGTTTACCCTGTCAAAAAAGAAACTCAAAATTTCCCATGGGGATCTACAGTCAGCTTGAATATTGCTGGAGATATCGACACCTGACGCACATAAACTTTTAATATGCTTTTAATGGCTTATCTATTGCTTTCAATATGCAAACTTGAAATGGCACTCCCAAAAGCCAAGCAACATGATAGAGTAATATATCCAGAATTTGTTGTAGATGATAGCAAATTAGCTATCATCTAAAATAGCTGAGATGGCAAGGAGAAAGAAATGTGAAGTCTACAGTCATATCAAGACCTTTTTATGGATATTTTAATATTTAAGTACCTTTTATACACAGAATAAACAGGGAACTAGAGGCTTAAATCTTGTATTAGACTTCCCAGGCATTCTCAGTACTGCAGGGAAAGTTTCTATGCCGAGGTGGGGCTGGTTCCTCCCCCTATGCCTTTGCTCACACAATTAGCCCGAGCTTCTCCTTGAGAGGGCAAGGAAGAGGGCAATGGAGAGCAGAAAGAACCAGGCAGATGGTTTTACCTCCAACCAATTATTTAGATCATAGTGGTCACGTCCCACCTTTTTATACACCTCCATCAACACAACTCCTGAGATAAAATATTTTATGGCTTCACGTTTCCTTCAACGGGAGAACGTAGACAGTCACACAATCAGTGAGATCATTTTGTATTTACTGGGATAAATCTCTCCGCGGGGGCCAAGTCGTGCTTCTTAGAAGCCGAGGTGCTTATCTCTCCTGGATACTCCACATGCCTTTCAGATTTCATAAAATGAACAATCTCTCCTGAAGACTTTCGCTACATTACAGAAACCAGTATCCTCTGTAAGCTCTGCCACCGAGACTGATAATTTTTATGTCCTACAGTGATTACACACTGTAGTTGCCAAAGCAAAAGCCTAGCAGAACAGCCTGCCATATTGCTCATGGTTCCAACATCGCTTTGGGTTCTGTTTGGAGCTTTTTTCTTTTTACTATTCTAATTGAAATTAAAGCTTTGGCAGCCTTACTTTATTGCTGTAGCTCATTTTCTACCGAACTAGAGCTTGTAGAAAAGAAACATAAATACATGCAGCAAAAAAAGCTCTGTTGCGATCTTCCCTTTGGATGAGAAGATGCTGCCTGTAAATGGTTAACTGGAAAGCACACAGTAACAGGGCAGAGGCCAGGAATGAAAAACCACGAACTCCAACACTTCTGCAAACCCTTCGCGGCTGCGAAGGCAGGCGCAGAAAGGCAAAGCCGTTTCTTAAAGCAATACAAAACGTTACCACAGGCTGACGCTCTTTCTACAAGAATAATGAGCCGGGCTCCGCGCTGAATGCAGCACTCCGCACTTCACAGCTTCTCCCTCAGACTTCACTTTCACGCTCAATATTTACAAAATAAAGCCTACAAACACCTCATGGCCAAAATATTCCCGCAGCAATCAGGGTATTTAGCACTCCCCGCGCCTTCCCACTTCCCTAACGCCTCGAGAGTGCTTTTACGGGGCGGCCCGGAGGGGGTAAGTTACCCACGGCAGCCGATGCATCCTCATCCCGCGCAGCGCGCCCCCGGGCACCCCCCGGCATCGCGCCCCCGGGCACCCCCCGGCATCGCGACCAGCATCCTGCCCCCGGGCACCC
>JAVJGI010000014.1:120210873-120241371 GCA_035590275.1 Ibycter americanus
ACTGTGGAAGCAGCGGGGCGTGGGCGGTGGGGCTGGCGGGGTGCGGGTCCAGCAGGCCCCCCCTTGGGCCAGCCATCCTCTGCATCTGCCCGGTTGGTTTGGCTGGTTCTGTGCGCAGGATGCGTGCTGGATGGCTGTATTTCAAATCAAAAGCTAACAAAAATTATTGTTATTAATAATAATAATGGTGATGCCTGTTCTGTTGTGTCTTTAGAAACGTGATGGAGGCCCTTGTTATCCCCTCCCTATCCACAACAGAAAAAGTAAAAGGAACCGGAGATAATAATGATCAGTTTAATCTGATTTAACTAATTTATCAGAGGAGTCAGGTAAAGGGAACGGAAAGGAGCTCACAATTGTGAAGAAATGCGCTGAAGGGCAAAGGAGGGATCGTTCATCACTTCTGGAAGTCAACTGCCCTAAAGGTCAGAAAGATTCCTTGTCAGAAGGAATGTAATCCCGGAGTGCTTTGCTGCCTGCGCTTTCTTCCCCCCATTCCGGCCAGAGCAAGTGGTGCTGTTTGGCAGGGAGGGGAATGGGCACCCCAAGTCGCTCAGCCAGCCGCAGCCAACAGTAACAGCACGGGACACCCAGCATGTCCCCCACGCTGTCATATGAACTAAGCCTGATGTCCAAAATCTAAAAATATGAATAATGCACATCACGTGGCCTCTCCAGAGGGACTTTCTGGTAGTGAAATCCAAAGTGTCAAGTGCTTTATCTCACTTTACCATGTGATGATGTGAATTCTTAGACGGGAACTTCCCCAAAACTCCTTGAAATCAAAGACAAACTTACCCAGTCTGTTCTGCAAGTATCTTTGCTGTTCTCAAAACAAGTTTCATGATGGCTAACAGCTAAGAACACTCGAGCATTACCGTGATACAGAGTAGGTTTAGAATAACACAGCTTGCATCTTTTTTTCCTGATTAATCACGCTTGTTTTCTGTGAAGTGGGGTAAGGATATTTCGCTCTTAGAACTTCCAAGTCTAAAGCATCCACTTTAATTTAAAATGTTCTTCTGTTCTCCCACATTATTATTATTATTGTTATTATTATTATCTTTTATTGTGTAAGGCATGCTATGCAATCATTTTAAAAAATATTTTACTTTCTAGGCTTACTGCTCAGCAGAGCTCTGTCATCCTTTGTTTTCTCTGCAGATTTCTCTCTATGGGCACATTACTGAGCAGATTAAAAAAAAGTACTGCTTTTAAGATCAAATAAGCTTTTTGTCTTCCTGTTGAACTGATCAGTATTTCCCATTCAGTCTTTTTGACTTCCATGTTTAAAAGCAGTGGAGTACTCATTACTAGGGATATTCAATATTTTTATTGCAGTCATGCCTGGAGACCCCCTCAAAATCTTGAGCAAGACCTCGTATAGGATCACACTGAGACGACCACCTAATCCAGTTCCAAGTTGTATTCCTACAATGTTCTTTTTAACTCCTAGCGCTTTTAATAGTATGTGCTGGTTTTGCAACAACTTGGGCTCCATTACGAATTAATGACCTAATCCTGCCTTCTTTATTGGCACGGGCAAACCTGTTGAAGCTAGTGGGATTGTGGCTGGGAAAAGAGATGGAAAAGTCAGTCCAAAAATGACCTGAATGCAAACAAACATAGAAGAGGGAAGGCCTTCTAGGCCAGAATTCACTGGGCATTCAGTATATGTTCTGTTTCAAACATGGCAATGGCAAGATCAATTTGTATAAATACAAATAGATGCTTTGCTGGTTTAGAGAATTAAATAATGCTCAAGCGCCTTGCTTTTAAAGCAGATGATTAACTGCTCCCTCATTTGCATCCAAATAATTAATAGCATATATTTTCCGTCAGTGGGAGCAGGAATGAGGAAGTCATTGTGAATATTGCAAGTAATTTCCAACGGCATGGTGCAAAGGCTAGAAGGCAAGCTGTAGAGCTATACATTTCAAACAGGCAAAACATACGGAGTCATTTTACAATTTATGCTTTAAGAGAGTATTCAGAAAAATTATTTGATGACTATTTTGCTCTCATGACTAGACTGAATGCGTTGTTTAAAGTCTGTAAGAAATGCGAGAAATGCGGAAGATTACATATTAAGGACATAATACTTAAATCAGAAGTACAATTTGTTTAGGGTTTCCCTCACTCCTTTGTCATTTCTCTTCAAAGCTGTTTCTACCTTTCACTTGAAAGGAGCTCTTTGAATTTTGAGTAAATAAAAAACATCGCAAGCTCAGATTACTCAAATATTTTGATAACTTTGCAGGAAATTTAAATGCGATTAGAAATTGTCAAGATAATTATTAAAGATATCTTTATGTGCTATGTCATTTCAACTGTCCTTAATTCTGTGATTTGTAATTAATTCCTTTAATGGCTGTTGGGTTGACAGAATATAGATTTAGTTTTTCACAGATTATTTTCTTGGGCCATGCTCCTCTTCCCCTTGAAGTTAGTGGGAGTGTGAGTGAGCCATTGATCAGTTGGGAAAGCAGCAAACTGCCTGGCTTTAAAGTCCAAAATACACATTTTTTTTGAAGAAGTTAAAACACTTACTAGTACAAAAAAATTCTGGAGAAAATAACTCTGTGTTTGAAAAGCACTAATAATAATAATAATAATAAAATCTTTGATAAAGCTTGATCCTATCAAACCATAGATTTTCTATTTATGTGACAAAGTGGATTAAAAGTGTAATCCATTAATAATGGTTGTGCATCATAACAAAGAGGTTTTGTTAAACTGAAATACAATTTCCCATTTACAACAGATACATAAAATGGTTACTTTGGAAGCAAATTTCTAGCAAGTCTATTAGAGGATACTGTTGAATAGAGCACTGCTCAACACTCCTGGTAATTTAATCCGTTGTTAATAGTGAGTGAAGATTTAGTCTTGGGCAATAGTTAATACTATGTCAATGAAACTGTGCATGCCGTTTTGACTCGGCATTCCCTAGTATACTCTACAAAATGGGAGCTGCCTGTTGTTGCAACTGCCCTGGAATTGTAAGACAACTATTGAATGCAATGTCCAGCCTTGCAGGTCTGTAAATCTGGTTCTGTTAGTTTAGCTGGGCACTGCTGAGTTAAAGGTGTTAATTCTGAAGATACCTACGTGGGTATAGGTTCGTGTCATTTGCATTAATACTTGTTGCAACATGATCTAACACGAAGGGTTAAGCATGACTGTAATCCATACCACCAGTTACAGCGTTACTAAAGGAATTGTTAGTGAATCGTCTGGGACTTGAGTCATATTTTATGACAATTGGGAAATCCGCACGGCGCTTCCCACTCCCCTGGGCGCCTAAATAGCTTTAAGCACCAGAGTCTGCAAACGTGAGCCAAAGCACGCTGAAGTCAAGCAGAGTCTTTCACTGACTTTGTTTGATTAAGGTACAAGCCATGGTAGAAGAATACTCATGTTTGTCAGGAATTATTTTGCATTCCTCAGTATTGGCACATGAGGATAACTGGTAGCAAAGTCTTTCTGAATGAGATCAGCTGTGTGTGGTGGAGTGTCTCTGTGTTTTCAGGTATTTCAAACAGAACATGCAGGACACAAATAGAAAATGGTCAAAAAACAGTTAGGCTAAAAATGAACTGTGACCAAGAGTAGCAAAGAAGAAAGCCTACTTACTGGGGTTTCTGCACCTCTCTGCGGATTTGGCTGTCTCTGATCTAAGTGAGAAACACATATCTGGAATAAATAAATACATGAATTAAAAAAAAAAAAACAAAACCAACCAAAAAACAAAAAAACACCCAAATTTCAGTAGAAGAATACCTGGGATCGGTTTCCAGTATTTCTTCACTGCAAAAATGATCTTACTCAAAAAAATCAGCAAATGCCTGCCAGTATTGTTATTATAGTCATCGGCATAGCAATTAGGCTCCTGAAAGAAACTTATTTTCCTATTACCCATGTCCAATGCACCTGTTTTTTACATAATTTAACTAAAGGACCAGTACTGTACAAACACTCATTAAAATAACATTACACTTGCATTATATACAAAATGCCCAGAATGCCTTCAGCTGAGACAAAATTTTCATAAAATATGAGTGGAAGAAGTTTGAAGAATAGATGGTGGCTATTGTCTTTAAAAGTTTGTGATCTGCCTTAAAAAAAAAAAACAAACAACTAAAAAACCAAAAAAAACCCCACAACACAAAAAAACAAAGAAGAAGGAAAGAAAAATACTAGACTAGACGCAGGTCTGATGCACAAAAAATACAAAAGCCACAGTGGCTTAACTGAGAAGTGCATAAAGAGCAAAACCAATCCAGTTCTTTAGGTTGGACCAGTATGTAGCAACTTTGCTGGCCACCTGCTTGCCTTTTTTGAAGGCCCAGTTGCCTTTTACTCTGCCTTTTTCGAAAACAGGTTTGAGGCGGGTAAAAGTAAAGAGTTTTCAGATTTCAGGTCTCTTTTTTTCATTACAAAAGCTGCTTTTGAGGGCAAAGAATTGGTTTCATATGAAAATCCAGTGGGATAAACAATGGCAGAGTGTGAAGAGTAGCACCCATAACATATTGGAGCCTTAAGATAGCTGTGATACAAAGTATGAGTTTGTTAGCACTGCTAAAATGGTTACACTGTGTTTCCCCATTTCTCAGCATCCATAAGACCAAATTCTTTGACTTTCTGTGCTTTCTAGTCCTTGATGGTACTTGACTGTAGCAGGAAAGCACCGTAATACAGTAGGAACTGACGGATCCCCTGTACTAGGGATCATCCTTGACAAGACATGTTGCATTCTGCCAAAAATATCCTTCCAGCCCTTCCGTAACATCTGGCTTCCAATGCTGGCATGCTGTGAAGGAGCAAGGAAGAGCCCAGTGTCCTGTGTTTTATTAGGATGTCAGTGGGTTTCTCCGCCCTGTATGGTGGGTCCAGTGACTCCTGACGCTTGCCCCCGCTGGTCTGCCTGCGCGCAGGCTGGATTTTCCCGTGTCTCGAGCGCTGTGGCGCATATTTCACAGAAGGGCTCAGCCAACGCCTGACTCCGGGAATTGCTTCTTGGGCTGAGGAGCCTTTCCACTGGGCTGTGATAACGGAGTGCGGTGTGGTTGTCTTGGCATCAGCCTTACCTGGAAGCATCTCCCCATCTGTTCCATTGCTGTCACTGGCGGCTAAAACTTGGACTAACTTGATTCTTGCAAGGTCAGCTCTGGCACAATGTGGGCCGGCTGCCAAATCTGTTGCCTGGTTCCACCCGTGCTGCCAGTGCAAGTGCAGACAGCATCCTGGCAGAGCTACAGAGGAGATGGGAGGCCCTTTCGGGCCAATGTCCTCCTTTGATCTCTGCTACCATGCTGTCAGTCAGGAAGCAATCCGGAATCGTTCCGGGATTCTGTGGCACCAGATGAGCTGGTGTAGGAGCTAGCGTTGGAACAGCATTAGGAGTGCCAGAACAGCTTCTGGGATGTGGGATAGTGCGAATGGGGGCTCTGGAGGCATCGAGAGGTGGGTCCTTCCTCATGGAGTGCCCTTGCTGGGGAGCTGGCAGGAAGCAATCCAGCACAGCAGCAATGGATGTGACCACAGGTACCCCCTGCTGCATCAACAATGAAAGACCATTTAAATATCACTGTATTCAAAATTAATGTTAACTTCTTTTTTATAGAGGCCATGCCTGGTTTTGGTGAAAAATTTCAAATTCTTACTTGGATCGCTGATTTCTGTATGAGCTATGTAATTTTAAAAATCTGCTTGATCAAATCTAATCAGAATACTGATACTGAGCAATTTTTCATCTGAGGGTCTTACACTGATTAAGCCTCAAATCACGACACCTTTGTAAGGTAGGTACTCAAATAGCTTTCCTTTCATTTGAGGAATTCAGATTCTTATGAAAGCATTAAGTGCTTGGCAGCATGTGACATTAGAGAAGATACTCAACCCTAGAGAGATGAACAGATTTACCCAGATCTATTTAAAAAACCCATGGTAATCTAAGGACAAAATTCAGAGCTTCTGAGTTTCCATCCTCAACCCCAAAACTAAAACCACCCTCTTTTTATATTTGTGTTAGATATAGGAAGATAATAAAAACAATTTAAAGTCAGAAGCAAGGCTGGTGGTCAAGCCAGTGACAGTGAAACGCATCTGTCTGTAGTGGCTAGTGTGCTCATGTTTAATTTTCAAACCTAGCTGAGGCGGGGAGAGTGGAGGCAACTCATTCAGGGCAGTCATGCATCAGAGCATGTTGTGGATTTTCTCCTTCGCATTATGAAAACAACAATGAAAGGAAGGATGGAAAGAAATGAGATATATTTAATAGAAAGTTTGGAAGGCAAGAAGTGAAAGAGTGAAACAGTTTGGTTTATAGCTCATGCTGACTAGCAGACTATTGCCACATCCACGGGGAAAGCAAGAAAAAAATCCTCTGGTCCCATCTCATCTCCACATAATTCTTAGGTATGATAAAAGAGAAAGTATACATGGACTTAGGAATAAGAGAAACAAGATCCAAGAGTAAAAATCTGAAATGGAAAGCAGGAGAAAGGGAATAAAAGAGGAAGGGTAAGCTTAGAAAAAGGTTTTTTTAAGGGCTACATATTGTCACTTATTCTCAGTGTGTTTCAGCATCTTGCATTACAAGTAGTACAATTGACATAAGTGGGATTCTTGACATAATATAATTTTATAGTGATGGAAATCTAGGTGACCTGGGACAAATCCTTGGCTGGTATGCGCCTGCACTTTATCCACCTAAGTGGAGACCAAGTGTTTTTAGGTCTGCTGGTGGCTGAAAAAAACAGTGAAATTTGGAGCAACTCGTAGGTCTCTGTGTGGAAGATGGACGGGACAGCAGGCAGCTCGGAGCCTTTCATGCCTACTCAGGAGTTACTTGAACCAAAGGAATTGGTTATCCCTTCTTCAGAAGCAATTTTCTTCCCTTCTTGTCTTGGGTGAACCCAAGAACCTGGATCAGGCACTGAAGATGGGTGAGTTAATGTTGAGTAGTGCAGGTGTATTTGCTGCACCACACTGCAGGGTTCAGCTCCTTCAAAGTACTGCTTCTCTGAGCGATGCCACAAAATAAGACTTAAAATAAAGACATGCTACGGGATTTACACCGGGTTGCAATGCTAGCACACTGGATTCTGTACATCCCAAACCTGGCAGTTGCTGTATGTGACAGGTATTGCCTCAAACCCCACTCACCAGTTTTTCCTTACAGTCTTGAATGGTAGTAGCACACCTTCTCATGCTGCTTGCCTTTTAACATGAGTAGCTTTCATTCATTAACTTGGAGGAGAGGGTCAGCAGGAAATCAATGATGCTTTTTTTATCTAGCCATATGCAGAACCATTAAAATTAATCCACTGACTACGTTCCAGCATTGCAATTTCTTCCTTGCAACCTTTATTGCGGTGTGTCTGCCCCTGATTGTGCTACATCAGCACTTGCAGATTAGAAAGAGCAATTCCTAAGTAAATGAAAGGAGTTGCTTCTTCCCAGTCTGCCGGTTACCTGGGGTAGGAATGGGCCTGCCTCAAGGGGTGGAAAGGCCATCGGTCAATCACGTGTTCCTTAGAGCCATGTTGTGGTCAGATCATTGGAAAAATGTATTTGATCTTCTGCCCTTTCACTGGAAACCTGTGCCAAGGCTAGATTTGTAAATTATTTTTTAAATGCTTGAAGATTGAAAGACTTTTAAGACTAGACTCTTTGGATCGCAGCACTACTTAGGGGGGAAGTATTGGAATATCTCCTGTATATACACAGTGCCGGTTCCTCAGAAGGTAAAAATAACCCTTAAGAAGAAGGGCACAGTGATTAAAAATGTTGAAAACAGGGGGTTTTATCAGATCAATAGAAACAGGGCCAACATATTTGAAGGTGAAGAGGGATGGGACATGGAGTGTGATAATTTGCCATGTAGGAATGATGATTATTATATATATCTCTGTTGCATTAGAACAAAAGGCTCTGAAGTACTTGGACCCCCTTTAAACAGCTTTGCTATTCCAGAGCAAGGAAGAGCTCCTGCTACAGGCAGTTTACAGATGAAGTAGACAGGATGAGCAAAGGGTGGTTTAAGAGAAAAGAAAAACATTATTCTTTTTTACAAATGGGGCAATGAGGCATCGTGAGATTGACAAGATTCTCTGGAGAACGAAATTTTTAAACTTAAATGGCCCTAAAGTCTGCATTTTTGCATATGTCAAAAATCACAGGAAAGATATTCTATAAAAATTTGCAGAACAGCTCATCCTTAAAAAAGAAGGAAATGGTAGGATCCATCTAGAAAGATTTTTTTAAGACCCTGCCAATCTACTATAGCAAATATTTCAGGATTAAATAAAAGCGCATCCACGTTAAAATATGGCCAATAATATATCATTCTCGTTCAGTTTAATAGTTTACAGTATTGTGCACATTACATTTTTACATTAAAGCAAAAAAACAATAGTAGAAAAAATCAAATAAAACTTGGCACTTTTGATTTGCAGAAATTAAAGTAGGAGATGTATTGTCATAAAAATGACCTTACCATTATCTTCAAGAAACTGTGAAGATTTCTTGGGGAGGGAGATCTATGACACTGAATATATTGGCAGAAGATGTAACCACAGGTTGTTAGATTAGGAACTGGTGTTGAGAAGGTAACACCAATGGCTGGTGCATCCTTATTAGCAGAGGCTAACTGAGGTAGCTGCCCCATGTGTTCGCAGGGGCTAAAATAATCAGTGCAACTATAGAAGCAATGCTGCAACGACTTTTTTTCATATAGACTGCTGAGAGTCTCTGATAAGGATGGATAACTAATAAAGATATTTTGCCAATTCCATTTAGTAGCACTCTGCAACTCAAAGGCTGAAAGACAATTGTTATCAGCTGTCTCGAGATCTTGTTCTGCAAGAGGGGGCACATTGTGGTTTCAAGGTCAGATTCACATTCTGTCAGTATGTGTGAAATGGTTCTTTGCTGGGGATGGCAGTCAGAAGGGTTCAAACCTTCCTGGCACTAATGTTCTGAAAATTTGCAGTTAGTAACAAGAAAAGGGGTCTACCTGTTTTGCTAACGGCAGAATTATCAACACCTCTCTGCTTTTCTGGCTTGTATTTGAGCTAACTTTTCTAGTCCGTGACATTTTTCAGAGGGCAATTTATTCCCCTGATTCTGCTGCCCAGAGTTCAAATTTGTTTTCAGACTTGCTGTTCACCCTGTTCTCCCGTTGTCAAACAGTCTCCCGTGTCTCATAGGTACAAGATGTTCCTCCTGCATCCCATTATTTCTCTTGCTGGTCTCTGCCACTCAGTCTATACGTGTGCCTATTTCTTGGTTCCTCTCCCTACTTCATTTGTCTTAGTCCACAGGTAGGTTTCTACCTGTCTGCTTGTCCACAGCCCAGCAACCTTTCAACTTGCCCGGCAGCAGTTCGTCTCCCCACTCCTTTCTGTGCACCTTCCTCTGGCTTTCACCATGAGCAAGAACCCCTTTACTCTGGTTTTCATTCCCACCATGTCACCTCCTCACTGGATGCTGAGCTCAGCAGCATGGGATTCTCCTGTTACTTGGAAATTCACCTATATTCTTGTACTGGTTTTGGCTGGGGTGGAATTAATTTCCTTCACAGAGCTCCTATGGTGCTATATTTTGGATGGGTGACCAAACAGTGCTGATAACAGAAGGGTGTTTTCATTGCTGCTGAGCAGTGCCTGCACAGAGCCAAGGGCTGGGGGGGCACGGCCGGGACAGCTGCCCCCCGCTGCCCAAGGGGCTATCCCAGACCATGTAACACCACGCTCAGCATATAAAGCTGGGGAAGAAGGAGGCGGGGGGGACGCTGGGAGCGATGGCGTTTGCCTCCCCCAGCCCCGTCCCGCGTGCTGGAGCCCTGCTGCCCTGGCGGTGGCTGAGCCCCTGCCTGCCGTGGCAGGGGAAGGGATTCCTCGGGTGGCTCCGCTTGGGCACGCCGCTTTTGCTTTGCCTGTTAAACTGTCCTTATCCCAGCCCAGGAGTTTTCACACTATTATCCTTTCCAATTCTTTTCCCCATCCCACCAGGTGGAAGTGAGCAAGGGAGCAGCTGGAGGGGGCTGAGATGCCTTCCACAGCTAACCCACAACAAGTCTTGTTCCTTCTGGAGTTACTTCTGGCCCGTCGTTTGATTTTCTTTTCTGTTTTGGACTTCTTTTATTCACTCTATGCTAAAGGTGCTATATAGTCACTACAAGTAAATAGGCTTATAATGGCTTTATATAGTTTTATTAATAGACAATGACATACACAGAATAACAGTCATGCCACATATTCACTGACAAAATTGTATATTCAATATTTATTCCAAGACATGAAAATATTTGTACATGGATAAGGACATTTACAAGTATAAGATGTGTGGTGAAGATCCATTTGATCCTCAAACTAAACTTTTGCTTGCTGTTCTTTGTAAGACAGTTGTAAAATCTATTTAAACAAACAAAGGCACAGCAGAAAATGTATGCATTAATCACAGTTCTTCTGCACCTTGCACATATTCACTCACTGTTCTTCAAGTACAAATCATTGAGCATTATTGTTTTCTCACATGAAGAAAAGGTCGAAACAAAAGAAAAAGAAGTTGGAACTGGAAAGAGGATGTAGACTTTTAATAACAGTCCTTTTATGGGTTAGATGGGGAAGGAAATTAGAATTTCCTTCAGTGCAACAGTGCAGCAGTGTACAAAATTTCAGTTTTCTGGGAACCGAGGTGAGGTTTCAGAGAGGCATAAATGCAGCAGTAGATTACTGGAGTGAATGCTGCTGTTAAGTGGAAAGGTTTCTGCTGTCTTTTGAACCACTGCAGCTAATCTTTGCATACATTGTGGGCTCTTTTTAGCAAATCATATCACTTTGGAGAGGGATGAGCCCCCTGAAAAGCAAAATCCTCTAACAAGGCAACCAAAAGGATTTGAGTCTCTAATCGAGCTCATGCTGAATTAATGTTGCATTTTCAAATGATGCTTGATGGCATGGGGGATGGCACAGCCATGTCATTCTTATAGTATATGAACCAAATTCTGATGTCTTAAGAGGTTCTTAGAGATGGCATCTATATCACTGAGATTTGAGTGCCTCTCAGATTAAAAAAAAAATTATAATAATGGTACTTACACATGGCTTCTATGAAGTGCTCATCATACACAGTTCCAACAGCACTTTAAGAAAGGATGTCAGTACCGTTATTCACACTTTGAAGATCAGGAAACTGAGGCAGGGGATGCAGTGTGATTTCCTAAACTGGCCAGTAGGTCTGTAAGAGACTCAGGAACAGCTACAAGGTCCCATAAATGCCAATACTGTCCCGTAATATTTACCATCTTGTTTCTTCCTCTGAATGTTGTCTGAGAATAAGCTGTCCTTGAGAGAAACTCTTGAAGTGGGCCACTTGACTTCTTTCAGAAACCTTAATAAGTCTGAATTTGAGAATTTTTTAATCCAACGCCTCTCTGATATGGAACCCTTCATGCCCTTCCCAAGGGGTATGTGGAGCCTTTGTGGAAGTCATGGATAATCTGGAAAACAGTATTATTAGGAGGTAGGCAGCATGCTGATTTATTTTCTTTGCATTCAAGTCATATACTGTGGTCTCTGTAACTTCAATAGCTGCCAACCACAAGGACTAGAATGAAGAGCGGGGCGAAAGCTGAGCCAGAGATGACAGAAGGAGAACGAATATATTGGCACAAGGTCTTTGCAATGGGTGCATTATCCTCCTGCGACGGCAGATTGCCCTCTCAAGGTATTTGTTCAAAGATATTACTTGAAGATCAGTCCTGACGAAACCTGAAGTTTTAGATAGTGGTGCTTAAATGTGCTTTTTATCTGTGTGTAATGGAAGAAACTATGATTAGGTGATTTGGATTTTTTTTATTTCAATAAAAACATCTTTGAGATCTTATAGATGCAATCTCTAGGACACGCTATTAACCTGTAAATAACCTGAACATAGACAAAGCTATCTGGAAACCATGGGGGACAGAGGTTCTTTTCTTGTCCCGGTACTTGTTGGGTGACTATTGCAGTTAATGTAATAGTCAGTATAATTGCTCACTCTTGTTCTGACCTTTTCATCCTGAGGCCCTCAGTCCTGCTGAGCAGATGGGCATTGCTCAGCCTGGTTGAACAGTCATGGGAAAAGGTGAATGGAAGTGTGCGACTCCTGCTGTGATTCAGAGCACTGAGGCTGTTCATGGATGAGGGTCTGTAGGAACCGGGTCTTGGTTTTTCGGAAGAAAACCATCTTCCCCATGCAGAGCAGCTGCTGTTACTCATGGCTCCTACTGTTCGAACACATGGAACACAGCAGCAGTGGCTACCCATGAATGTACATACGTGTATGTAAGGGAAAGAGTAGATTGGAACTCGCTTTAGAAATTCCTTCCCCTTCTGATCAGCAATACATTAACTTCAGAGCTAATCTACTCTTTAACAAGTTGGAAAAATGATTCAGTTACAGCTGGTAAGAGGCTGAACATTAAAACACAATAGTGAGAATGAGTTGCAGGGGTACATTCTGTGCCTTTTAACTCACATTCTTGCTTTTGGTCTTTTTTGTTATTAGCTTTAGAACTAATATATTTTAGCATAGTAAGTTTGAGAAAAATCATCATTTAACACAAAACTTTGCCTAGTAAGACAATCTTTGTGTAACTGCTGTCCAGGGCTAATTTGTTTTGGTTATTCAAATTTACTCCAGTGGCATGTTCAAGGGGCAACCCTAGTCGTAACACTCTTGTGCAGTGTATGCAAGCTGGTCTGAATAAACAGATTATTATAGAGTTTAATATGAAACTGGGATTTTTATTTGCCATTAATTTATCTATATCAGAACTTTCCTGGATTGTCAAAAGGCACCAGTATTTTTACATAAATTACTGCTGATCTGAGGAATTATTTATGTGCTGACTTAAGTCCATCCTGTTTGTCTTAAAAGAGAGAAAACAGTCTTAACAGGCGATTCACGGCAATAACTTTTTGGAAGAATATGTAGTGTATCTTCATTGCCTTTTAGCTTAGATACAGCTATCGTAGGCTGCAAATTTCTCTGTGAAATTCTGCAAGTACATGGTGAATTAACCTACTCTGAGCTATTCTTATATTGCTGTCAGTACCCTAACTGGTATCAGCCGTTGCTGTTGTAGACACACACTGCGTAACAGCGTTGGTTTCCTTTCACCGGAGTCCTGCTGGTGGCAAGATGCTCTTAGTCCAGATGGTATTCACTTGCTTTAAAGAGATGTCCTTTTGGCAGTACTGTCAGCAGGCCACAAGCAAGTTCTCGTGGAAGTTTTCTGTTGCACAGGTTACTCATCGTGCCGATGCTACTCCGGAAGCAATGGCTGTATTTTGCTGGGTTTTAACCAAGTAAAATTCCTGTTAAACAAGATTCCGGCTTAATTAAGATGCAAAGAATTTGATCCAGTATTCATTTCAGTAACATTTCTGGTTTCATTTACACCCCCCACCCCCACCCCCGATTTTCCTATGCTATCACCTTATATTTGGAAAAAAAATAGCTAAAGAGTATAAGCAAAGCAAAGGACTTAGAGGAGTCTATGTCCTAGTAACCAAATAAAACCTCAATTTTCCATTGAGACCGAAACTTTATTTGAACTCTCCACTAATGCTAAATCCATGGTTATCAAACTGTTCCACAATACTGTGGGAGTGAATAAGGCAACTATTTTTCTGAGATATTGCTTGTAATTACTGGAAAAGGTAGGGATATTAGTAACAACATTCAGAAGATTTATAGCTTGTTTGCTGGTACATAGGAGAGTAAGTGCAGATCACTGAGGGTTCTCAGTTATGAGGTCTATGAATTAAAGTTGTTATCCATAATTTATTATTCTCCATGTGCTTCTAGTCCACATTCAGTTGGAGACAAAAAGTAGACAGATGGAGTAGGGAGGAGTAACCTTGAAAGAGTAAGACTTCCTTCATGTAATTTCCATCTTCACCCTGTCCCTGAAAACAAATGGAGAATCCTATTTTTGTTTAAATACTTCATTGCTATCCTCCTTTAAGAGTGAAGACCCATTCATTAAAACAAATACTTCAGCAGTCCCCTTGCCCGGCTCTTGTGCCTTTGCTGTGGAGCTCCTGTGGAGATTTTGGAAGATTAGGAAGAGCAACAATGAACTCTGGGAAAAGTTCAAATACAGCTGCCAGCTCAGTGGGATCGGCCGCTTCTGGCTTTGCAAGTAACTACTCACGCTTTTCGTTGAGTGGTGCTCCTTGGATCTAGTGCACAGGTCAGATCTAGTGCGCTTCCACACGCATTTCTAAAGTTGGATGAGAAGGAAAAGATAGCACTAGTTTGATAAATACACTTTTGTTTGTCAAATCCTAGTATATTTTTCTCACTGATTATACTCATACAGAAGTACATATGAGAGAGCGAGAGGAAATTGTACAGCGCTTCTCAAAAGAGAAGAAAGAAAATGTCTATGATTTTTTTTAAACTGAGTTCGGGTGAACTTGATTATCAGAATACATCTTTTAATGCTCTACCATGTATACCTTATATTAGCAGCACATCAGCTTCAATCCAGTACATCTTTCATTCCCACAAATTTTAAACAAGTAGTAGTTTAATAATTGAAAGAAAATGTTTCCTGTGCATCTTCTTTCAGTGTCTCCAAATTAGCTTCTGAACTCCTGCCCTTGTATTACGTGGTGCAAGTTCTGCAGAAAATCAGTAACTTCATCCTCATATAGACGTGTTGGCTGGCTGATTTTGTAGGTAATCAGCATTTAATTAGGTAACAGAATTGTTAAGTTAGAGTCTGCCTTGGCGGATTGATCCTCAACATTTTTTAAATTGCCATTAATGTTCATAAAATTATATCACATTTTATGGCCTGGCAGTAATTTGCTTTGCATTTATTTACTAGTTATCAATTCTTCAGCTTATAAAGCCAAAGTAACAGGAAGGGACCTGTCTGATCATTCTAGATACTTCTGACATATATCTGAAAATGTAACAAATCCCTGCCAAAAGCAGCATCCTTGTAAAAGGAGAGGAAATCTTCAGGTAGGTAAAAAAATCAACCAAAAGGCTCCTTTTCTGTTTCAGAAAGATTCCCAATGCTTCTATAGCATTTGTTCTAATAATTCAAATCTTGTGTCAAGACGTGGTGCACAAAGGAAAGGGACGGCTTTGACTGGTGTTGAGGGACTCATTCAGAAGCGAACCTGAGCACCATTGCTAGTGTAAGGCCAAAGGGCAGGGTTCAGCTCCAGGTGCTCAGAAGTCAGACAGCCAGAACTGAGATTCGCTTTTCCAGCTGGTGGCTGGAGTAAGACTCCTCCAGAGCAATTCGACTTGTGTATTGTTTAACACAATGCAGTCACAGAAGTGTTGACATCGCTTCCTGATTTCATCTTGAAATTTAAAAATGAAGTTTCTCACCATCACGTTACTGAGACTAATTTGGCAGACTTGTTAACACACTAAAAATTAAAATAGCTGGGTTTATTATTAAAATGTATTCCTGAGCATCACATAACGCATCCTTTGTCCCTGTATTTTATTTTAATTTTTGTCTTGCACTATCTTTCTTTAGGTACTAGTTTGAAAATACTTAGGCATGTGCTCACTGTAGGTGTGAAAGTATTCCAGACACGGCTGCTCGCATACTTGCAGTAAATTGTTGTGCTTGCTGGACCTTTAAGGGCGCAAGTTGTGATGACAGTAATGTGTTTTCTTAATGGTGTCTTGCCAGCATATCTGAAACTATCTAGATAGCTGGCTTCCACCAGATCTAATGGAAACTAGCTACTTTAGGTACTTTGAAAATCTGCACCCTCGATCATTCAGGGTTGAAACAGTTTCCCCTGCTGAACGATGGAACAGTGCGCCAACTTATGGCTGTGTTTTAGCGGCAGTAATAATGCTGCCTGCACCTGCTGTTACTGGTTTTGTATGTATATAAATGTATGTATATTACTCTTCGGCTTGTTCAGTCTGAAGAAGAGGAGGCCTGGGGAGACCTGACAGCAGCTTTATACGGAGAGGAGAAGAGGTGATCAAGAAGTTGGATCCAGGTTCCTAAGGGTGGTGCGTGGTGGGAGGGCAAGAGACAGTGGAGAGAAGTCTGAACAAGGGAAGAGATGTTCAAACTGCTTACCAGGACAAACGTCTTCGCCAAGAGGACAGTGAGGCAGTGGAAAGAGGTTGCCCAACCAGGCTATGCTGCCTCTGTCCTTGAAGAATTTCAAGACCTGACTGAACAAAGTCATGAACAGCCTGGCCAGCTTTCAGTAGAGACCCTGCTTTTGCCTTCCCGACGTCCCTTACAACTGAATCTTTGTAATCGCAGAAGTTTTAAAATAATACTACTGGATCAGCTAAAAATGGCTATTGCATTTAGATCGCGAATGAATTAGTCTAATCAAGCAGTTCTGTATGAACTGCAGAATCAGATTCTTCCTTGATACTGTAAGTATGTTTCTTCATAGCTTCTGAATCATTGTAGCGATGCCACGTCTAACGGCGTGCAGGTGCTTGAATATATTTGCCGGCAAGACAGGTTGATTTTGTTTTTGCTGTCTAGCTGTTGAGATAAAGAGGTTGGCGATGCTTTCATAAACCATAAGAGAGGGAAGCTTAGGATGGCGAGGGCTTTAGCTGTTAATAAATTCTTCCATTTCTGGCAACCAGCAAATTTTGTTGGAAAAGCGGAACTTAGTCAATATTGTTTTCCAAATGAGACTTCTAACACCCAAGATGTATTGTACTACATTTTTTTTCCGCATGGGGTTTTCTTTAAATCACGTATCACGGCAAAAGCCAGCTATAGCTTTATTCCACAGTATAAAGCAGTGTGTGTTTATATTCTACCTTGAAAAAAATCTGCTTCTATCTTTCAATTTGAAAAGTCCCATTAAAATGTGCTTGGTTTTGCTTTAGATAAAAATAGCGAGAGAGATGGAGAGAAGCTACAGCTTTTAGGGTTTTTTTAAAGATTCTGATTTCAACAGCTGCAGAGAGTAATTATTATAAAGGCTGTAGTCCCAATTGTTTTGAGTTGATGTTGTAGCCATACTGTAGCAGATACTCAGCAGATGCAGACTGAAGCACACAACTTGAAACATATGGCAAGATAAAATCTGAAAGCTATGCTAGCTAGCTACCATAAAGATTTTGTGAGGGAAAAGAACCTTAAATCAACATAGACTTTTAAGGAGGGACAGCAAAAACATTATAGGATAGGAATCATGATACTTCTCTATCACTTCTGCATCTGTAGCTGAAATCACTGGAAATAGGAGTTACTGTGTTTTATTCTAATTGAGGGAAGTTAACAATAATTTTTTCAAGACTCCCAAATAACACTCATAATCTCCAGTCTCAATTATTGCACATTCTATTATTTCAAAGTCTTTCTTACTGTAGTGATACTCCCAAGAAGGCAGAATAAAATTTCAGATAGTAGCAACAAGAAAATAGATATTCAGTGAAATAGTTCTTATTAGCTGAATAAAACTGCTGAGAAAATTTCTGCCTTTTGGAAATTGTTTAGGTGATTTCCACTTGAAGCATGATGTAAATAACATAGCACCTGCCTTTTTAGCTGATGGACATGCTTAGTTTTGATTTCTGTGGTAGAATACATTACTGAAATGTAATTGTCATTCATTTAATTTTATGCATTCCGGGGCAGAAACAATCACGTGCATCTTAGAAGGCTTGTAAAAAAATATATTTTATAAACAATGCATATTTTAACATTGATGGTTGTCATACCTTAAAACTGAGAATGTTGCTTTCACTTGTGTATATATGCCTCCGCCATGCACAGACATTAAATATATGCACAGACAGTAAGGATTTGTTATCTGTACTTGCCTGCCTACTATCTTGCTTTTCCATTGGTAACTACTTAATGCTCTGCTCTGCCAACCGTCATTATTACCCCGGTTTTCCATCTTCCACCCTTCCACCACCCATCTTCTGTAAAATACTTCCCTGAGGTGCCTTTTCATATTGAAGCAGGTCTGACGAGCAGCAGTGGACATCACCGAACTACCTTAACGTGTGGATGGCACTTTACTGTAAACTATGCATTTATGTTTTCTTCCATATATTTTGTGAATGTATTTCTTGTTTCAATAAAATGTTCACATATATAAAGGAAGTGCCGACAAAATGGATGCTCTTGTAGACAGTACAATATTTTTTTTCTGTCTTGGTACTGTTAGTGCATCACACTGATGCTCATAGAACCGTGTAGGTTGTCTAGCGTGTGGTTTGCAGCAAGATCTTCCTTTTGCATCTGAACCTTTACGATCTTACTTTTCTGGTTAATGTTAATGGCATGTGAGTGGGAAAGACCTTATAATGCAACGTACTGTCCCTGTCTGTATATATTAGGTGCCTGAATGCATCTTCTCCTTACCGCAACAGTTCTTACAGAAAATAATAATTTTGCTATCCATTGACCTGCTATCTTTTGCCCTTTTCAGAAACTGACCCCCAGCAGATAGCAGGGTGTGACTGTATACATCTGAAACACATGTTCACATCTTCAGAGATAAGAAATGGCACGCATCGTGACCAGCAGATATTTCATATTGGCAAAGAATGATTTTATGTCAGATTGCAAGCTGCTAGATGCTATGAATGGCAACTTTCCCTTAGAACGGAAAAAAAAAAAAAAATAGGAAATGCATACACGCCATGTCAGAAACACAACACGCTGGCTGTGTGTGTAATTCGAATGAAGGGCACCTCAGACCTGCTGTTTGTTCAGTTGAGAAAAATGCCACAAGATAACTATGACATGGCAGAATGTGACAGCATATGGAAAGACTTTACTTAAAATGTTGTAGTCCATATTGCTTACCCTGTGAAGCCCTTGATGGCAGGGAGTGTGGTTGGACTGAGGCATTGTATAATCTTTGACTTAGGTGGAATATCTGCCTTTTTAGGACCAGGTAGTCAAGGATTTTGGATGAATCATTCAGATGTTCTGTTAAGACATTTTTTAACCTGAGCAGGAAATCCAAATGTGCTTCCAAAAGTCCTGTGATAAAGGACAAAGAAATGGTCTTTGCCAATATAGGTAGGAAAACTGGGGAGGACTCTGCTCTGTGCTTGATTGAGTCCAGAGAGGGCAGTTTGGGTTAAATAAATGTATGCATATTGTCATTATTAATATTATTTTTGTAACTATTAGTACATTCATTATAATAATTTTATGGTTACTAGTAGATGTATTCCTCTAGATATATTTGCGAAGACATCCGGTTTGTTGAGAATTTCACTACTGTACAGTTTTATGGGGGGAATAAAGCCTGTAAAGCAGATGAAAAAGCAGCTGGAGAAAAGTGAAATGAATATGGATTTTTTTCCTTTGTTTGACCCGGGTTGCCTCCTCCATGGAATTTACTGAGGCTGCAGATGTCACGTCTGACTGACAGTTCAGTTCAAACTGTTGTGGAAGGCTGGATCAAGTCTTTTACGAAACCACAGTCCTACGTGTAGTAGTTGCTGTGGTTGGGAGCTGACTACATCATGTTCCAGGGCAGAAAGCTGAATCCAGCACTTCCTATTTCTCATTGCTTGTCATTTGCATCCATCTATGAATTTGAGAGGAGAGCCCATGTGTTTCGGGGTTGTGCCTTTCTATGCTTTTTTGCAATTCTACCCTTGATGTAGCTGCAGTATTAAAGAAAGGGATTTGGAATAAGGGTTAGTGCCCCGTCCTGCACAATTAACATAATATACATATTTGGCCCTGGTTCATGGTCTGTGGGAGTGAGTGGGTAGCGTCCCAGTGACTTTGGTGGGTGTTTGAATCAGGCTCAGTGTAGTAATGGTAACTGCATCTGCATTTGCATTTGCAGAATTGAGAGCTATATGCCGTAGCCAGTGAACTATTAGTTAACATAAGCATACAGAAAATATACAAGTGTTTGAAGTTAAGAGCAGTGTTCATTTTTTCTCTTCCTGAAAGTCTTGCTTTCTTCATGTCTTAGAGAAAAATGTCAATCAATTAAAAAAGAAATCAATAAGTCTTATTGGAGAGGTCATCTTAACCAATGTGTGCATTTTACATATATTTTTAAATGAGCAAGATCTTCTTTGTTTACATAAATGGATAATTTCTGTGTTATTTGTGTCCTTGTTTTCAGTCGTGGTGAAGACAGTGCAACCTTGTCGCTCAGACCTCATTTTCAGAAAGAAGTTCAGGCATAGCAACATCAAATCTAGTCATGTAATCAGCATGCTCTGCAATATTACTTTAGGGACAGTGAAGTTTATAAATAAGCAAAACTTAGTAGTAAGAAGCAGTGCATTTTTAAAAGGGAAGCACTGTTTAGAAGAATAATGATTAAGTGAGTTGGAAATGATGTTACTCTTAACAAAACAATTTACTGAAATGGTTTGAAAATTGAAACGCCAGCAGGCAATTTGCTTTGTTTTGAAATAGGCTTCAACATTGCCTTCTGCCACTGTGATGGCAGGATGCGGGAGGCATGTATACAAACACATGCGTATGTACAGACAAATAAAGGTACACACACGCACACATCTACACATTGCTTATGTGCACACACATTTGTGCATAGAGATAATAATGCTTTCCTTTGTGTCATTTATGTTCAGCTCTTTAAATCTGATCCATGGTGTAGTAGCGACTCTACCTTGGAGTTTCAGGGCAATTGCATAAAGGAAGCAAGGCTCTTCTTACAAAAATAATAAAAAATCTTAAAACATGGTATAAAAGAATTTCAGTAGGACTGAATGTAGCTTGACAGAGCCTCTTCCAAGCTCTTTTTCTACATATGGAACATCTCATGCAAATAGCAACAGCAAACAAACCCTTTTTGTTGCGAGTTGTACTGTAGGGGCTAGTCCAGAGTGTAGTCAAGAAATGTGATAAATTCATTAATGAGGTGGAAAGAAGATGTGGAATGGAGAGTAAAGGACATATAGCATAAAACTGTAAGAGTTTCAGAGGAAAAGTGTCAAGAGTCAGGTTTTCCAGCCTAGAACTTAGGATCCTGTAAGTCCACCATTGCCTGCTCCTCCCTTTCTTGTTTTGGCTGGATTAAATTCTCACACAGCATTAGTGGTAAATACTGGAATCCTTTACTATCAGTTTCTCCAGTTTCCCCTGTTATGCTCATGTTTATAGGCTTTGGACATGCTGAATTTGGCTCAGCCCTGTGGCTCGAAAGGTTTTCAGAGTATTTTGGAAAGAAACCAAAACACATACGAAAGTGCATTTATACGCAAAAATGCATGTGATAAGGATCCCCGAGTGTAGTGGGGAGGCCCCGGCAGAGGAAGCAGAGGAATGGGACCGGTTAGAGATAGCTCCTGTCCTTGCAGGGACATTTGGCAACTGACCTTCTCTAGATGTTGTCGAAACCATTCTTCCTGCTCTTCCACTCAAAGTTCAGACTCAGGTGCTCTCTGAGCACCTCTCAGCGCTGGTATTTTGGACTTTGGGTGAGCGATGGTGGGGTCTTGTTCATAATTGTCTGAGCTAACACTTTGGGGGTTTATGCCCACATGTGGATATGTGAAAATCAGATCTCAGAAACACACAAGCTAGGTGGAAGCAAGCTGGACAAATGTGCGTCATTGGCTTTCAGGCCCTAGGAAAGAAGAAACATTGTGTGCTGTCTTGCTAGCATGTACGCATCTCCCCCAGCGGAGGATGTCACTCCAGAAAGGCTACACTTCCTCATGCATTCAGGAGAATCGCTGCAGTCTAAACTTGATGTTATGCAAATCCCCTAAAAATCTGTCTCTTTTTCTTATTGTTTGGGATCTAGGAGTACATTAGTAAGTTAAGGCCAGAGGTGGTGGTCCAAGTGCGGGGTTGTTTTAATGAGAGGTACCAAAGTGGTGGGACCAGTACAAGGAGGAAGACTCTGCTTACACGCTGTCTTGGCTGATGGTTTATCAGATAGAGAAGTATCCAAGATAATCCCACCATGCTTCCTCCTCCAACACTCGGTTAGAAAAGATAATCTACACCTTGTTTAAGAAAAACTACATTAAGATAAGGTAATAGGACATCTTGCAAATTATCTGTGAATATCATGCTGCCATTATGGCGTATAAACAGCTTATCGAAAATACTTAATTTCAGTGTCTGTCTTTACATCTTCAAAGAACTGGAAAAACATTAAATCTCATAACCTGGCTGGGAGCAGGAAGGGTATATATTATTTTTATAATCTCTTGCTTTTATGAGTGAAAATATTAAAGCAGGTTGCAACCCTTCTTGCTCAAGAGGTGTAACTTGTCACTTCGTATCTTTTGCTGTTGGAATCGATACAAGGCTGTTTGCAGACTAAGGGGGTATGCAGCATGAATCCAGGTGGTGTAACTTGGTACTGCTTATTGCCTTGCCAAGGGCAGAAAAGGAATCAATGTCAGAGCCAAAATGAGAATTCAGACGTTCCAGGTGATAGTTTCAGAAGTATTGACATGGTATGTTTAATCTGCCCTTCCAGAGGCTTCATATAAGCCAGTTCAGACAGAATAACTAGGAGAACATCTTTGGGTCTCATCCTACACACCTCACCCGCTCCTGGCCGAAACCCTCACCTCTGTACTTTGTCCCATTTAATGCAAAGCGTTTGTGTGTGTGGTTCGGGTGCTACCTACAGAGTCAACAGAGTACGTAACTCCTGCCAGCGCCGGCTGCCCCGTTACTGTGCCGTGCAACTGTCACAGTCCATCCTTTGTCAGCAGCAGCTCGGAGGGACAGTCCTTCCTAATTTTAGCAGTTAGGGGCAGAAATGACCAGAAGATTAGCTATGAAATCAGGACACTGAGCATGGGTCCCCCTAGCGCTAACTCCTCTGGGGTTTTCCTAGCTGACGCATGCGTGTAGGTTGGTTGGATTCACCTACACCTTCAGCAGCTTGAGCTTTCTTCTGGACTAGAAGATCCCAGAGCCACATTGTGGGAAAGTGTCCGCTTATGGCATAGTTCCCCTGAAATTAGGACATTAATTCTGGTTAGGAAGCCCAGGCTGCTCCCTGACAATGCCATGCAGAGCATCTGTGCAAGCTGAGGATTCTGCCTGCAGCATTTCAGTGATAGGAACAAATGTACCTCACCAAGAAATGACCCTTGGGACAACGGGAATCTGTCAGAACCTCCTCCCACAGCTGTTTCTGATGCAGACATCATATTTTGCCTCCGAAAGTGAAGTTCTTTATCAGTTCGTAGGCAGCTTGCTCTAGCTTTATGAACTTATTGGAAAATTCAGGAAGTTATTCAAAGACGTGAGCAATTTTGATACTGCACTCAAGGCAATAATCGGGCTCTGTACCAACTTGTTCTTTTATATTTTATTGAAACAGTGAAACACCCTATGTGATAGACTTCGGAGATATTTCTTGATTTATTTTTTCTCCTATTATTTTATCAATACTTTTAGCATGGCTTTTTCGTCAAAGTATGGAATAGATCCTCGTCTTTCACTTCTTTCTCTAGGTCTCTGGTTTAAAATAGAAATAACACATGATGGGCTGAAAGACATTTTTGGTAAATCCTATTACTATTCAAAAATACCTAGTTATCTGCTGCCAGCACAGAACAGACATTAAAAAGAGATGGAGAGGATTTGTAGTAAACCAGAATAAGAATTCTTTCCTACAACATCCAATTAGGAGTCTTTGTTACAACATCAAATTAAGTTTACACTATAATTTAACTTAGATATCATCCATAGCTCACATATCGTACATAAAATAGGTTGAATGTAAATTCCTTTTGTCCATGAGGAAATGGCTTCAAATGCATGTTGCACAAAGCACAGAGAGATCTGGGCTAGTTTTAAACTCTTTTGTCAGGGTAGACACCTGTACTACCGTAGTTGGATTGCTTCTGTACTAATTCACATATCTTTACAGTACATAGAATTATTCAATAATGCCCCTGAGTCATAGACTGCATGCATGGATACCCCATACCAGATGTATTTCTTATATTGTAATAGTTTTCCCATCACAAATGTTATTGTGTAGATTTTGATATTTTCCCCCAAATAATGACCAAAATTGTAGACAAAATGACCAAAAAAAGAGCCAGAAAATTAATACCAGACAAGTTTCATCAAAATGCTTGAGAGTTTTTGCCATTAGCGTCAGTATTGCCGAGCTTCCATCCGCTACGCTTTTTAGGAAAGATACCTTTGGACAAAGTGTGAGGGCAAGGAGGGGCACGTCTGGTGGGAGTGCTGGCCGAGTCACGCTGCTCAGAAGAAAGAGGATAAATCTTCTTAATCCCCTGAGACACTACATATCTCACCTTGCTCCCAGAAGGCAAGTGGAAAGGTCTTTGGCCCCAAGTTACGAACGGATACCAAAAACCTGGGAAGCCCCCTTAAGCCTTACCCTGGGCCAGCCACACAGATCCTCCTCGTTATTAAAATCCCTCCCTTGGAGTAATTTTGGGGATTAGTAGAACAAGCTTTTCAAATATGTTTAATTTTTTTCTCAGATCAAATGGTATCAAATATCAAATTGCTGTCAATGTTGAACGCTTTATTCAGTGTTCCAGCTACTCTAGCTACATGTTGGAGCATCGGCTTTCATTTTAAATTTAAGTTTTCATTTTGCATGTTTTTCTTTGCAAACGTTACCTGATGGCTTTTTTAAATGGCAAGGCCAAAGCATGAAAAACTTCTCTCGTAGGGAAGCCCTTGTAGGGCTTTTAAGGCTTCCAGAGCTGTGTTTGGTGGGGGTTCAGCAGCTCTGTACATTTTCTAGTGCTTAACTCACTTTCGAGATCTGAACAGATAACGCTGAGTAACATAAAAGGAGAGAGAGAGACAGGCTGGAGAGATGCTTCAAAGCACAGCTCTAAACAAAAGAAGTATGGGGTCCTCATCCTGTCCGCTTCGCATTCCTGTTGTAACGATTTCAGTTCCTTCTGCTTTCCTTATCTTGGAAAACGAGATAGCAGTGCTTGCTTACCACACACAAAGGCTGCAGGAATTAATTGATTTAGACATACAGGCTGCTTTTGAAAGCCTGGAACATGATTAATATGAACCACTACCCGCCGAAGGCATGGCCAGCTAACCACCGCGCCCTCCGTGACAGTGCTTTACGGAATCACTGCAATTACTTCCAACCTGCAAGGATTAAGGGGGCCAAGCAGAGCTTTCTATTCAGCCAATTCTTTTTCCACTTTATCCCCAAACTGTGTCTCTCTTCTTGCTTTTGCTCATCAGCATTCAGCTTCTAGCCAGGGTGCCTGTGGGATCTGCCTGGCTGGCCCAGGGTGAGACTTTCAGGGGCTTCCCAGGTTTTTAGTATCCCTTTGTAGCTCACTCGGGGCCAGAGACCTTCCCATTAGCTGCGTTGTCAGAGCAGGAATTCACGCTGCTATTTTTAATATCTGTAGAGCGGTTGTATTTCCCTGGGGCTCCTGGAGGCATTTATCCATCTTGGGCTTCCTTCCACAAACCACCGTTGAAGCGCCACTTTTGACGTGGCAGCTGGCCGTGGCAGGCGCCGGTTCACTGTGCTTCAGTCGTGACTGTTGCTTCACACTTGTAAGTAGCACTGTACTGATGTCTGGTGTTTGGGTTTTTTTTTTTCCCTAATTGCTTCCAGCTCACCCCTGGACAGCAAGAAAATATTTCTGCACCTTGTTGATCTTCTGGATTGTGCAGATATTGTGCCATTGGCTTTAGTACCATATTTTCTGTGCCTTCAAGCTATTTTAGTATTTTTCGTTCCTCTCTTTCCTTCTGCTTCAAAGCTCTGCAGTTATGCTTTGTTGGACAAGTCACATTCCAAGAGGAGTTAAAGTTAAGAAACGAGTCGCTGACAAAGATGTGTATCTTTTATATGAAGTAAGTGTAGCAAGCCAGCATGTTGCTTTAGCTTTTGCATGTACGTTCACTGTTAGCAGCAGTTAAAATAGTTTGGGATGGATGATTTCAAGTGTTTATGTGATTGAATAGAAACACTTTGTAGGGAAAAGTAGTTTAATCAATGTTCTAAATGGAAAAAAAGATTTTGTGGTTTTGTTTTTGGAACACTCTTGCTGTATTTTCTCTTAATGTTAACATTTTGATTCTGTATTGTAGTATGCACATTTTATAGATTATTGTGTGTATGTATTTGATAAAAATTTGAACAAATTGCTTTGATAAGCTTGTGCTACTGTTCCATGAATGCATTTTTCATCTTTTACATTATTTTGGGTGGGGGAAACCCCCCAAATTGTCATCCTTCAGTCGGAAGGCACAGCAGGAGAAGCACCGTGATGCTATTTCTCACCGACTAGAAGACTTAGTGGACCAGCGTGTCCTGGCACACAGCTCTTGAAGAGTATTTCAGATTTACTTCATTCCATTGAAATCTCTAGAAAATTCTTATCCTTTTCTCCATTAACCAAGACTTCACAATTTCAAAGCACCACAATATTCTAGAAAGCTCTAGCAATATAAAAATGTGCGGATATTTTATTTATCAGCAAAGTGGCTTGGGGACAGACTGATGTAACTCGGCCAACGCTAGTCTAGTGCTCCAGTACTCTATGACATTTAAGCTCTGATAATTTATATTTTTCCTCCCATAGTCCAAAGTGAGAGGCGTTTCAGGGATTCAGTCATACTCTGTTGTAGACTACAGCTTTATATTTTTACTTTTCACTCGGTAAAGGCTGGAGAAGGGATTTTGTAATGAAACTCAGTCTGGGCTTTTCTTCTGGGGAAAATATTTCCGTATTTTTTCACTCTTGTGTATATAATATTAAAACTCATCCAAAATTCAGGAGGAATAGGAAGCAGGACACAATCTTCAAGCAAAACTGTTGCTGTAGTTGCCAGCACACCTTTTGGTACAGGAGGGGAAGTGAAATGTGGTGACAAACTTCAGTTCTGCCTTATCCCCCAAAGGGCTGTCGCAGGCTGGCCCCATACACAAACCTGGACGAGTTTAATCACAGCTAAACTTTTGCAATGCGTTAACTTGACAAGCATACTTGTTTTCACAATTGCTCCTCTGTCACTCTAAACATGAACTGCCTCAGCTTAAATTTCCACACATAAAAATCGATTATCTCCAATTTTGTCTGCAATTCCACTTAATGATTCAACCCTTTTCAGAGGAATTTCAGGCATTTGATTCAAAATCACATTATCTGGGTGGATTTTTAAATGGAGAGGAAGGGATGGAACTGTGATTTTTTCGACTCTCCACAGACTTGTAGGAAGAACTCAGGCATTTTGCAGTCAAAATACTACATTGAAATATTGCAGACAGTATTACAATATTTTGGCGAACCTTTAATAAAATGTGCAGTGGCTTTTAAACTCTACTTAGATATTTAACTGGATTTCAAAGTATCAATTCACTTGAAGCTTTTAATAAAATCTTAGAAATGTTATTTCATCGTTTTGTCATGTTTAGGAATTTTTAATTAAAGATTTCTTCAAATTACTTTTTTGACATTGTTAACACAGCTCTTGTTCTGTGAATAATAAGCTAGAGATAAGGGAAAGATAGTAGTGGTATATTGATTGCTTACATTTTGTTGCAAGTAAATACTCTGCAGCTTTTATTTCAATCCTTAGTGCTTAGCAAGAACTTCTGGTTGAGTCTGATACACATGTGAATTCAATATCCTTTTCTTTGGGGGGGGAGGGCGTGTCTGCTATATCAAAATACAGCGTGTAGCCTTTGAATCCTTTTAAAAACGAGAAGGCAATTTTCTTTTGGATATTTTGACTAAAGTTTCAGGGTCTGATAATTGTTTGCAACCATTGCATCTTTTATAATAACAAGTTAAATATAGCAGCTTTCACCTGGGAGTTTAGAAATGCTTCACGAATTCCTCGTTCTACTCGCCCTGTTTGGTGGGATTTGTTATTATATCGGTGTTAACACAGGGACTGCCAGTGGCAGGGCAAAACGTGGCTGTGCATGCTGCTTCCGCGTCCTTTTCCACACATGCCGTCACCCCTAAATTTTCCTTCTCCTCCAATCAGTTTCTGACCTGAAATAGTTGTCAGTTCAGAAAATGAAAGCGTTTTGCATGGAGAGGTCAATGACGAAGAGCACGCATGCTTTTGCAGGCAGTGGGAGACCACGTGAGTGGCCGGGTTCGTTGTCGCTTTGGTTGGTGCCATCAAACTTTGGGCACCCTGGCTCGGTGGCCAGGCTGCCAGGGGCTGGGGGCCGGGTACTGGATGCTGGGTGCCAGGGGCTGGGTACCAGGGGGTGCTCCACGCCTGCCCCGTGCCCGCCAAACAGCTGGCTGGGGGTGCCGGCGGGCAGGGCTCCACCTGCAAACCGCAGGTGTCTCCTTCCGCACTTTGCTCCTCCTCTCGGTTTTGTGGGCTGCACACAGGTCAGGTGTTCTTAAACTGATAAAGGAGCTCTTGAGAGAGAATTTGCTTGACCATCCGTATGATGAATGGCTGAAAAGAAATCAAGAAAAGCCGAGCTTCAGCTTGGCATCCAGTAAAAACACAAATGTACGTTTTGTGCCAGACATCTGTGTTTGTTCCAAGGAAAGCCCTAGGAAAGAGGCTCTGGCCTTTCTCCACCTGGAAGCTATGAAAAAGGCATGAATGCTCCGTTTGCTTTTTACTTAGTTTGTACTGTGTTATGTCCCAGGATACTGGAAGCTCTTAAAAGTGGAGCAGTGTGTTTCCATTCAGACCCTGAGCTCTGCTGATCACCAGGTGCACTGTGTGGGTTCCAAACCGCTATCCCAACGTGTGCCCTGGCCAGTGTTGCTTTCAGTATTTCTTGCCTTCTGGCTGGAAATAGGGAGGGTATGCCCTCATGGCATTACGTTTTAGAACGTTGACGTATACGTGCCATTACAGTGTTCTGAAGGAGCATGTAACACTCTCAGTATATGCAGCTAAACATTCTCTGTGAATTCTGCCACTCCTCTAAAATCTGCAGCCCTTCAGTGTGATACATGTCATGATCCATGTTCACTGGAATACGGGTGAGTATTTGCTTCCAGTCCCTTTGTGCTTTGTTGTTCTCTTGCAGATGAGCATCACCTTCCTCTTCTTGTACAAAGACGACCTCCGGGTTGGCTGCTTTATTTCCTTGCTTGTTTTACAGTCAAAAAAATCCAGATCTTGTCTCTTCTGAAAGACTTCTCGACTGAGTGAGAGCACAGTAAAATTCACATCACATTGTAGGGTGTTCACTTTAAAGTACACTTTGGTTTGTTTTTGCCAGCCTCTTGTAAAGAAGTAGAAGAAAAATTGTCTTTGCTAAAGCATTCCTTTCTTCAATTATCTCTTGTAGGAATTCCCAGTTCACATCTCTTTATCATCCAAATGATTCTTCTACTAGAAAGGTTTTAAGCTCATTTTTTGTCTTTGTTAAATCACATTTTATTTCCCATTGATATGAATGGAACCTTGAGACCTGGCTCATGTTTTGGCAGCCTGAGATGTTACGATGCCTCTGGACAAAACAGGAAAATACCATAAAGATGATTCATTTAACCATTTTTAGGGCATCTATAACAGTTTGCTTAATCTTGAACATACAGAACCTAAAGTAAAGATGAGCTTGTATTAATCAGGTTGCTAGAAGAGGAGCAAGATTATAATCAAATGATAACTGCCCTTAGGAAAGAAAAAAAAAAAGAGATCAGCCTGATATATGAAAAAAAATGGTGGGGCAGAGGCAGGAGGAAACAAAAGCAGATGGTATTCCTAGTATTTTTTTTGCATATGGCACTTCAGTAGATTCCCTTTAAAGAAAGCGATAAATTTGAGACGTGAGGATGCTCCCCAGATTCCCGCTGGGCTCTTGCAGCCCCCCAGAGGAGGGGTTGTGGTTGAAGGAAAGACAGCTTAGCGACAGAAACACAGCTGCAGCTGAGTGGGCCTTATTTTCTGGTTTAAATGTGCCCTGTGTAAAACTACTAGGCTATTTCCCCAAACACCCTTAATGAAGTGAAAAGTGAATTTTTTCAGGAATTGTTGCACCAGCCCAAATTCTGCTGATTAGGTGTGTATGGGTTGTCGCATAAGAAATCAATACTTATGCTGCAGTCCTGGAATTGCTCCATGTATAAACACCTGCATTTGTTTTCCTGAAATCCAGAATTAAAATAGGAGATGGAGAGTGAGGCAAAAGGTGCCAGCGAGCAATGGGACCGCACTAGAGTTTCATAAAATTGTAAGCTGTTTTGATGGACATTTCAGGTGCTAATTTAGAAGGAAGTTAGATGTGGAAGTTCAAATGAGCTTGTAATATCAGAGAAAGCCCACGTGCTGTATGCAGTGTGGAATTACACACCTGCCCCGGGGAGCTGCTGCAGGGGGAGTCTTGGGTATGAAAGCCATACATTTGAAGGAGAACTTGGCTATGAAAGCCATGTGTTGTTGCAGCATTACCAAGCTATCACACTGCAACAAGGCTTTTACCACCCCACACCAGCCCTCTTGTGCCTTGGCACCACCACCAGTCCCACACAAGGTTCCAAAAGTTCATCTACTGTCCGTGCTGTTTCTTCATCCTCTTC
>JAVJGI010000014.1:120241471-120270574 GCA_035590275.1 Ibycter americanus
GCTATTTAGCTACTTAGCAGGAACAAGCCACAGCTGTACATTATCCACCTCAGCCAACCCACCACCCCTGAAGCAAGTCCACAACTGTATATTATCAATGTTAATTAACCCTCTAGAGTTCCTCTACAATGTATTTGACGGAGAATTTCAGCTGAAGGCCAGCCTGAGTCTAGGGTGGCCAAATCTGGCTCATTGGCATTTGCTGACTTCTGTTAGCCGTCTCTGTGGCATTGACATAAACGTGGCTACATCAAGGTATGAACATAACTGCATCGTTAGTTCACTTATTTTAGCTCTGAGAATGGCTGGGCACTGATAGCTGGAACAAACTAGGTCCTGGCATAGTCTTTTAAACACATTTTACAGTAATTTGAATATCTTGTCTGTTCAAAGGCCTTTTTGGCTTGATACAATTTTTAGTCAGGTTAGAAGCTACTAATTAGCTAACTTAAAAAAGAAAAACAAGCAATTAAAAACCCCAACCAACCTACCTCCTAAAATTCCAGGTGTGAATGACACATTTCAAGGATGTTTAGGCCAAATTCTTGAAATTTTCTGAACCTGTACTCCAGGTACATACATGGGCATCCAGTCAGCATGTACAAGAAATTGCATGTCTAGCTACAGTTCTGGCACTGGCCAAGGTCTCTCCTTGGTTGCCTCGGTGCGGTGTGGAATAGCTCTCTAGCACCTTCGGTACCAAATCTAAAGCCCTGCAAAACAGATGGATGCAGATTCAGAGCTGCGTTTGAATCAGAATGCTACCATTTTGAGTGTAAAGGTGTTTTATTTGAATGAAAGCTGATATTTCTTAGAAAAAAATAAGGTTTCATTTTAAACAAAATTATTATTAGAAATAATTATGTCAGAAATATTACCTTTGCCTGTGTAGAGGCAAGTATATGTATTTTAGTGATATGTTTAAATTATGTCAGAAAACATATTTTTGTAATGACTATGAGGGGTTACATGACTAGTTATTTCATTATTCATCTTCAATATTAACAATTTATTAAACTGTAATAAAAGTACTCAGCCTCATCCATTGCAGGCTGAAAGTTAGGACTGTGAAATGTTATCCTTGAAACCTATTACAGACGCAGAGTTAGGAGAGCGTAAAAAAGAGGAGAAAGAATATTTCTGAGAATGTAATGATGACAAAAGAAGACTGTTCATTAGACAGTATTTTTATTTGATCTTCTGTCTGATTCATTAAAAGTGCCTAGCTGGTCTTAATACTACACCTGAGTTGGTGCTAAAATACAGTGCGGGAAGGCAAGAAGTGTTCTCCAGACAGGCTACTAGAGTGAGATGTGGGGCTGCCTTTTGTCTTGACCTTGCCAGCTGCAGCTGGGACACACCACCCTCTAGTACCGGCGCTGAGCTCAGGCTCTGGCTGCTTTGCCTGTTTGACTGTCAGCTCTTCAGAGCAGGATCACCCGCTGGCGTGCGAAAAGAACAGCCGGGTTATGTGCTTGGTAACTGCAGTTCTTGTTTCTTGAGTACTTCTGCAATGTAAATAAAAATAGTCACGTTACTAAGTGTAAAAATCAGATATTCAGAAAAACCCAAATCCCAGCAAGACCACCTCATCTCCAGCTGCTGTCCTCCTGCATCTCAGCTCAACATCAGTGGCATCCTTCTGCAGTCCTGTGTTCTTCAGGTGACTGCTTCCCAACTAAAGCTGGATTTTCCTGGGCTTTGAGCCTGCGGAGCAGGGCAGAGCAGGAGGGCCGAGTTCTTTGGAAACTGAGTCCTGTATTCTGCACCGTGTCTACTTGTAGAGTTGATAAAAGCAGCGTTTGTTGGGCTAAGCAAAGACATGAATCTCCTGGTCAGGGTCTGGTGTTGGGAGTGTCAGCTTAGTTCCCTCACTACTCATTTTAAATTAAAAGGTGATTAAAAGGGAGGTGGTAGTCTCTGCAAAGGCCAGGCTAAATATGAGTGCATGTGTTTGAGCCGGAGAACAATTGGTCTTTCCAGGGTATTGTTTGAACAAAAATGTTGACTCCATTTTTTGAACGTGGATAATTTTTTTAATAGTGCCTAACTTTTCTGCAGCTATTTGGAGGGGGAGGAGGGTGGAAATCTCAGTCCTTCACAAAAGAGTTTTAGCTTTACCTTAATTTTGCAGCCTGTCACCACCGCGTGCAGAAGGGAAGTGACACACCTTCAGGTTTACATTACCTTACAAGGGGAAATGTGCTGGGTTTGGCTGGGACAGAATTAATTTTCTTCATAGCACCTTGTGTGGGGCTATGTTTCAGATTTGTACTGACAACAGTGTTGATAACACAGGGATGTTTTCATTACTGCTGATCAGAGCTTGCATGGAGCCTCTTCTGCCTCCCCCCCCAGCAGCGAGCCGGCTGGGGGCACAAGGGGCTGCCCCCCGCTGCCCAAGGGGCTATCCCAGACCATGTAACACCACGCTCAGCATATAAAGCTGGGGAAGAAGGAGGCGGGGGGGACGCTGGGAGCGATGGCATTTGCCTCCCCCAGCCCCGTCCCGCGTGCTGGAGCCCTGCTGCCCTGGCGGTGGCTGAGCCCCTGCCTGCCGTGGCAGGGGAAGGGATTCCTCGGGTGGCTCCGCTTGTGTATGTGGCTTTTGCTTTGCCTATTGAACTGTCCTTATCCCAACCCATGAGTTTTCACACTATTACCCTTCCAATTCTCTCCCCATCCCACCGGGGGGGAGCGAGCAGCTGTGGGGGCTGAGCTGCCTTCCAGGGTTAAACCACGATGGGGAAACAGAGCACAAATCACTGGGGTCCCAGCCCCTTGCACTGTCCTTTAGATCAGAAAAGAGACATGATTTGAGGGCCAGTTATGTCTAAACCACAGTGCATTGCTTCGAAATAGTCATTTGCCACACTGAAAATTTCCCAAGCTGGCTCTTTGGAACAAAGGCTAAAACTCTACCATGTTATAAAGTCACTTTCATATCAAGTAGCTTCCAAAATTTAGGGGGTACTTTGTCTTGTTTTTATTTTATGAGATTGTGTAAGAATGACGAACTCACAAACTAAAAGGAATTGATATTTATTCCTGGAAGTAGCGTTGCAGCCACCTCAGAGGGGCATGGACCAGGGCAGGGGGAAGCCAGGAGGGCTGGCGGGGCTCACGATCCAAACTTAGTTGTGCTTGTGCCCTGGATCTTGCCCGCGACCTGTGGTACATCTGCTTCTCAGAAGGAAAAGGGAGAATAAACACCCTGCCATTTCTGAAAGTACTGTGGCTAGGAAAATTAGATTCATTTCATTGCCATCTCTATTAAGCTATGTTGACAAACCAGACTATTGGCCGTTTTTGTAGAAGATTAGTAATTAACTAGGTAGTCTAATTATCAGAACTACTTTAGCCTCCCAAGAGAAAACGATTAGAAATCCATTTCCACATATTATTTAAAATAAAAATACTGCACAAAACCAGATTTTATTGGCTTGGCCAATGGTTTGCAAATGAATCACAGAATACAATGCATTGCTGTTTGAAGTTGTATTTGGTGGCTTTTAGTAAGATCCCACTGTTTATGGATCAGATGGAGCATAATCTGTTTATTTACTTTTTCCTGCGCAAAGCATCACTTTAATGTCGGTCTGCTGAGACTGGCAGAGACTGGCAGAGACACAGTTGCATCATTAGAGCAAAGGTGCCAAAAGGGATGTTTGGCTCTTTCAGATCTCTAGTTCTTCAGCCCCATTTATGCCAGCAGGCAATATTTATTAAATACTCTGAAAACCAATTCAGTCAATTTAAATTACACTGGCAGCATAAAATTGTGTGTGCTTAGCAGGGAGAGCTGCTGGTCTGAGCACAGGGCAGGTTGCAGAACTCCTTAAAGTCTGATCGCTGGGCTAACTGTAGGACTCAGCACCTTGCTTTAGACCTGCCAACACGAATGGGCATGGGGAGATCAGAGCTTGTGGTCCTCTGCGTTGCCTGGATGAAAACCAGCCCTGGTTCCGACCTTGCGGAGATGTCCTGCTTGGTTGTACCCGTCTGAAGGGCTAAGGACAGCTACCCACTTGGCTGCAGGGGTGCTCCAGGGCTATTGTAGGGCGGTGGAGGGTGGGGGGTTCTCCTGTAAGTCTGTGTTCAGGTACTGGATAGGACCTTTACTACCATGGAGCAGAGATTATCTTCCTCTCCCTCCTGCTGTGGAGTAGGTGATGGGGCTTTGTACCCCTTGGAGTTCCAGCTGCCATTCAGTGCACTCATAATGATGGGCAAAATCACGCTGGAAATATTTCTTAAGGGCTTGGAAGAGAAACGGCTCTCTGTGTTGCTTCATGTCCTTTAAAACTGTTGCTTTTCACTTTTAAGGATGAAAATGCAGCTTTTTGCTTCTCTTGAGGGCATCATTAATCAGGTCTGACTGAATCCTCATCGGTTTGGTAGATTTATGTGTATTTATTGACATTGTAACATTTCAGGTGCAGTTACATCCATTACACAGAGTCCGTGCAAACCTAGGCAGACGAGGATTCAAGGCTCGTCAGGTGTATTTTTCCTTTGCTGAGTCAGGGGCAGATTTTACCCAGCCAAGTCAGAGACTCTGGGCTGGTTTTACAGACTAAGATATATCAATACTGATAACATTTGAAATAACAGGTGAGGGCACAAACGGGAATAAGAATACGGTTCTGCTCAGCGTTGCAGAAGTGCATAGAACAGTCTTACAGTCTAAACAGGTACCTAGAAGGGAATGTTTTTCTGGGAAAATTCATGGAATAGCAAAGCGATGTGTGTGAGATCTCACAGCCCATTGGTCGCGGATCTTGGTGTGAACCCGTATCCTGCTTTCTGGGGCTGTTCCCTTGTTTCTCTCCAGCTTTTCCTGCCAAGGCAGAGTTATCATCCATACATGGATACACAGATGCCACAGTGGACAGCAAAGCCAGATCTTCAGCTCATTAAAAAGCAATGCTTTTCCACGATGCCTGTAGGGCTATGCTGATTTACTGTATATGAGGACTTGTCACTATGTTTATGTTCAAGTTTTCTAGTATTTTCAAGATACAGAATTCTAAAGTCAGGGCCTTCAGAACTCCCTGCCTAATTTAAGCGTTAAATCTATACATGGGCTGGGAAGGGTATGGCATGATTGTTGATGAGTGATTCCACTGGTTGCCTGAATCCTTTGTAGCCTCAATCACTCATGTCATTGCCTACATATGAATGCGGGTGCCTAACTTCAGGCCACCTTGCTTGAAAAATTTGTCTCAAGCATTGCTGTTGGCTGCTAGACATTGCAGTGTAGACAAACATTCCTGTGCCTTTGTTCAGTTCAGCTGTCTATCCTCCTAATTTTTCTTCACATTCTGCGTAACTCTTATATTAGTTTGACCTTGTCTTAACAGATAACTTTTGCAAAACACTGTTTAGCCTTTCCCTGGGTTCAGAATAGGAGTGGGTCAGGTCCTATATTTGGGTCTTTATCCCACTGGACTGTTGCTAACTTAAATAGTAGAGGACAAATCACTTATAAAAGTAAATTGGCAAAAATGCCCTCATTGAATGAGGCATAATGTTCTCAGGTTGGTTCTCATTCTCAAGTTGGCTTCCTTCTAAAATCAGCCTATTTCTGAGGATGGTTACTTTCAGCTCCGTGGCCAACATCCTTTAATTTTCAGCAGTGCTTTGAAGTGACCTCACAAGGTGATACAATAACTTTTTACAAGGAGATCTGGAGACTGTAGGAACACGTCGGGCCGTTATTTCACTTTCATCTGGATGCACTGTGTGACATATTAACACCGCAGACACATCTGCTATTCCTGAGGGGCTGAGGAAACTTCAGTCTCAGGCAGATGCAATACGGAGGGTTGACAGAGCAGACAAGGAATCACTGCAAGTTACTATAGCAGTGAGAGATGGATACAGGGGAATTGCGATGGGCTTATCGTGGTGCTGCGTGATGTGCAAAGTAACATAAAGCATGTGGCTGTGTTTAGTGACTTAGAAATAAGGCAGAGACGATGATGCAGTAAATACATATCCTGAATATAAAGGAGTGACTGTTTATGGCTTAACTTCTGTCACTTGCCCCATAGCCTGAAGTCTGGTTCACAGTGACAGTACTTCTGTAAACACCGCTATAATTCCCCTAAGCTTGATCTCATCTATGAGACCAAAAGGGTCATTAAAAACACGAGTGGATGCTAGCCAAGTCACAGTTTTACCTAGAACTTCTGAAACACTAAAGCCACAGAATCAGTGATGTAGTGGAGGGTTTGCATTTGTTTTGCGTGCAGCTGACAGATCAGGCAAGGCTTTGAACTCTGCAAACAGCTTTTGATGTCCATCTTTCATAGTCATGTAACTCATTAGTATTACCTGCATTATTTTTTAATAAACACTCGCTCCTGCTTTTTGAAAACTTCCTTAGGGTTTTATTTTCAGTTCGAGATGTAAGTTATCTGAGGTAGAGCCTCATCTTTCTGTCCTCTGCCTGTGTCATGCTTTCTAGTACCCTTAATAACCAATAAAATAAGACTCTCTACTCCCTGTTCTCCTCTTTCTTGGTCTTGTGTAAAATTCTTATTTTGTACCATATGATTGTGTTTCACCATTTACTTGCTTTATTTTGATCATTATCTTCCTACTGTGTTCTGTCTCCATTTTTCTTTTGTTTCAAAGCTGCCTGGCATTGAATTTAAAGAATCAGAGCAGTTAACAGTGGCAAGTGCATTATCACTTACCACAAATTGAGTTGTTCATTCCAGCGGTTTTGGTGGCCACCAGTTTGGCACCCCTGTACCTGCAAACCATTCCTCGCTAACACCTGAATGCCCGCCTGTCTGTAGGTAGAGGCAAAAATAGTTGCCTGAGACAGCAGGTTGCTCTGGAGCAGCCATGTGGTCGTGCCCTTCTGATAGCTCTGCCTGTGCCAGAGCACTGCAAAACCAGGCTGGCTGCTGCCTTACGTGAAGCTGGAAACAGCTGGTTGGTAGGCTGGGGGGCAGCCCCTGTTGCTGGGGGTGAGCACAAGGCTTCTCCCTCTTCCGTGGGTAGCAAAAAGACCACCAAAAGCAAATCTGCAGAGCTGGGACACAGGTGCTCTCACCCAGTTCTCTCTTCATCTCTTTGCCTTCCAACGTCTTGGGAATTATGGCTTTGTCTTGACCCAGACACTCATTCCTTTGGTTCAGCTTTGCTTATGCTGCATAGCAGCCTCAAGTTTGGGGAGAAAACTTTCCAAAGCTCCTCAGAAAGCCAAGAACATAAAAACCGCAGCTGCTTTCAGTGTAATGAGCCCCCAAATCCTTCAGTCTCCTATAATCTCCTCCCTAATACATAAGTTCAGTTAAACCACAGCAATACAGCCCTGTGGTTCTGGCAGTGTGCTTTTAAAGTTCACCCACCGCTGCAAATTTTCTTACAGGAGCAGACCCTGAGACGACCACCGGTTGGACCATGGTGTCTGCAATTTAGGGAAATTATTCAGGGAATAAAACCAGGTGTGCTGTGGGGTAACTCCTCCCCACTGGAGGCAATAACGCAAGCGGCTGAACGGAGCACTTCTGCCTGTCCTGAGGCATGGGAGATATATAAGGCACTAACAAAGTGAGGGTTTGCAAATAAAGCAAAGACATCAGCCTTTCCTCGGATGGCTGGCCTCAGCAGGCAGGAGATGGTCTTCTCGAGCACCATGTAGGAGAGCTGAAGCATAACTGAGGTAGGTGCTGGCAGCCACCAGTTGCAGCATCAAGGGAGAGGAGTGATGGGATGTGCCGGAGGCTGGATCCAGCCCCATAGGCGGTGCCAGCAGGGCTTTGCAGGAGGAAGCACTTTGGGTGCTGTCACATCTGTTCCGACTTACTGCACTAGGAATGCCTTCTCAAGGGCATTTTCCTTTCTTTGGAGGTGACATAGCCTCAAAGGCTTCATTCTTGCTAATGATCCAGGGGCTGTTTTCTGCCTCCTAGCCCACACGATGCAGCACACGACAAAACTCGCTTGGTTTGGACTCATGTCAGGCAATATCGGCAGGACTGCAGCCACGCTGCTTCTGCATGTGCTGCGTCTGCACTCAATGATCAATTGAGTTTTATTTTTGACGGCTGCCAATCTAGCACATTGTAAAAAGCTAAATTTAAATAAAAAGAAGAAGAAAGAATAATCGCTGAGAACTCGCCAGTGAAGAGGCGTTGCTCTGCCTTTCTTGCATTTGTGGGGGTATGCCTGGTGTTGTGTGGGGGCATATTAGCTATGAGGTGGTGGCAAAATATGGGTGACCTTTCAGCTATGCAAAGTATAACAATTTTGGTAGAAAATGAGAGAAAGCAAGGGACTGGAGGTGGTTTTAGGATCAACTGTCTAGAGGCAACAGGGTAATGTTTAATTTCCTAAACTACATTGATCCAACTGGCTGAAAATAAGTCAAAGAAGGGATAATTTTCACATTTCATTTAAATTATGGGAAGACCTTGTAAATTAAATTATTGGTAGTCAGGTAAAGTTTAATTACACTTTGCAAAGAGAAGGTGGCATTTCTCTCAGTACTGCTCCCCTGTGGGTAACTTTCAGAAACAGATTCAGAACATCGTTAAATCATAGACTCTGGAGACTGGATTGGCTCTGTGACCATTTATAATCCAATTAACAAGAAATAAATAAACAAACACACAAAAAATCCCAAGACCCATCCAAATTGTCAACACAGACAAAAAAAAAATGCATTGAAATCTAACTCCCGTAAAGTTTTCTTTAATGAAGAGGGTGAACTAAAGCAAATGCCACAAAATCGCTTCTTTTAGCAGACTGTAGGTATTAGCATATTTAGGATTTGAGATTTTTTTCTGAAGCGCCTGATAGTCCCCAATATCTTTCCGATCAACTCCCTGTTATTGTTCTCCTGCTTTTTTTTCAAAACACAAACAAGGAAATGAAAAACATTACAACATTTCATCATATGCAGCAGGATTTAAAGCTGCTTTGAAGAAATTGCACCTCATTATCTGGAAATACAGCTATTCAGTCTGAAAACAGCCCAAGATGATAGAATGCAGCAACTTGCCTATTTAGAAACACAAGCAACTGTAAGTTTATTTCCCTAGTGCTCTGTTCTCCATTGGTTCCCCACTGAATACAAAATGAACCTAAAGATTTCTGCTTTATGTTCAAAACCCTACAGAGGATTTGCTGGTTTTTTGTTGTTTTTTGTTGGTGGTGGTTTGGGGTTTTTTCTTAGCTGTAATAGGGACCTACTATATTAAGCAGTTTGCAAAGTCACATGTGGACAGTCCCTCCCCTGGCACCACTGAGGAAACAAAATAAGAGGACTAGATTGAGCGATGACTTTTGGGCAAGTTCACAAAACAGGCTGGGAACGGAGCCAAATCCTCTGACATTCACACTAGTTTCATAGCAGCCAAATCACGCTGGCTGCCAAAGCTACTCAAGTAAGCACATCTTTCTCTACAAGCATCATCTTTTATAAGAACTTCTACTGTAATAGTGAAATTTCTAATCTCAAGACGCAAACCTGGATACTCTTCTATGTCAGTTGCAAAATTTATTTTAGCAAACAATTATTAGAATATCAGCCCAGGAAGATCTGGCTGCTTGTTCCTTTGATTTAGGTTTCCAACAGCCAATGCATTTTTCCAAATCTCAAGCCTAAGAAGGAGAAGAAAGAAGGAGAAAAGATGTGGGAGAAAATTGTTATTTCCTTACAAATCATCCAGCATCTGGACAACACAGAGTTGAAGGTAATATGCACAACTAGATTAATAGGAAGGAACATGTGGGACAAAACTTTATTAAATATTATTTATCCTTCCTAGAATGTGTCGTTTGGTCATCTTGAAACTGTTTTACATCCTATCTTCTCCAATTTGAAACTTGAACCTGGAAAGACGCCGGTTTGCCTCTCGGTTTTGCGTTATCGTTTGCTGCGTACATCCCACCTGCATGCCGCCCTGGGCTGCTGGCCACTGGCAAGCCTACTCTCTCAAATAGGTTCCCAGCTAAACGGGTACATACGCAAACTTGTTTTGCAGCTGTACTTCTAGGAGACCTAGGAGGTCAGCTTCTTAGCTGCTATCAATTTGGTCAGCAAAGGCTTACTGAACAGACGCCGGGCACCCTTCCCGTGTGCCCTGGGCAGCACACACAACCCAACCCACGTGCCGCAGCCTTCACCGTTGACACAGGGGCTGCATCTGTCTCAGCGACTGTAGAAAAGTATAAATATTTGTCTTCCGTAAACTACATTAAGGAGGTAAATGCTTCCCTTAATTATGAATGAAGTGCAGCAGCTGCGTGTCTGGGCAGAAGGGATGTATATTTTAAAGGGATATACATCTGAATGTGTCTTTGTTTGAAGCTTCAAGCCAGCTCTTATTTATCTTCTTTTATTAACCAGCTACCTATGTTGCCTAGGTGTGTTGATGAGCTAGTACTTCAAAAATAAAAGAACTATGATTGTAATCCATATCGTTATTAATAAAACCATGTTTGAGTGAGACAAAGCTTGGATCACATGAATATGTAACTGCATTAGAACAGATCTACCAAGAGGTTTGCAGGGTTGTAGACAGAAGATTAAGTAATTAATTAAGGAATTACATCCACAAGGTGAAAAGTCCCTAAAGATAAGTATGTCAAGAGCTATTTTAGGGAAAGGATCTAGGGTTTCTGCATCTGAATAGTTTTTTGCAAGTCTTCAGTGGCAATACTTCTGTGCCTGTGACTATGTTCCCTCTTGCATAAGTGCTCTCAGTTCTGGGGTCTCAAGTTTTTTTGTGACAGTCAGAGGCTTTTCCTACACGATGCTTTTCATCAAAGTAGCCTCATATACACCAACAGGAGGCCAGTAGTTAATGTGCCTAAAAGTTACAGGAGCAGACCTCCTGGGTGGTGAGGATGAGCTGAGTGTTTGCTCAGGGAAGGAAGGACTGCATGTAGGATAAGGGAGTGTGGAACGCGGAGCCCTTGGCTAATGCTGAGGAAGGTCATCTCCTTCTCGAGCTCTGCTTAAAGACCCCTTCAAATTTACTAGAGCCGTTTACATAAAAAAATCTAACCGAAGCTCACAGAGAGGAAGACCTACCAGACTGTGGCTCTCTGGATCCGTGCAATGACCAGATCCCGTGTTTCGGTGTCAGTCCAACATAGGTTCGGTGTCAGTTCTGTGTGATGCTTTCCATTCTTCATTTGTGCCAGTGTGAGAAAAAGGGACTATAACTAATTTCTTTAGGACATGGGTATCCTCTCTTCCAGTAAGTTATTTTGAAACATGCTATTTGTGCTTTTCACATGATTAAATGCGTGGCTGAAGACGGCTGAAATACCCTGTAGTCTGCTCACACACACAGATGCACAGTGTCATCTCATGTAATACATATACAGACGTTGTCATTAGTATTTCTCTCTATTTTTAATAGCTTCCATTGTGTTATTCAGAAAAATCTGTATGTGCATAAGCAGTTGTGTGCTTAGTGTATTTATTTTGTAAACACTTCTCTTTTGTTTATTTATTTTGATTTTTAGAAGAGAAATAGGTTTTTTTTTTAAATTTTATGACCTCCCTATTATATTCAACACACATCGTTCCGCTCTTTTCTTCATAGTAGAGAATAACTTTTAGCCACAAAATTAGAATAATTCCACATTCCAGTCTATTTTAAGTGACATTAATAGTGATCTACGGTTTGTTTTAGATAATGAGCAGGTTGAGAGGAACATTTAAAGGGGATTTTATACCATTTGTAAAGCAAGCAAGGAAACAAACAAACAAATAAAACAGAACAAAAGATAAACAGGAACAATTTCCTGTTTTCCTTTCACTAATTTCTGGCAAGATGAAATACATTATGCTGTTGTGTGTATTTCAGTGAAGGCTTCTGCTTGTTCAGGAAATAACTTTCTCCTGCTCCTGAGATGGAAGACGATGGACAACAAGGACGTTGTATGTTGGCTTAAACATAGTAGATGAAAGAACAAATAGTAGTAACCAAGCTTTGCAATACTAGAAAGCAGGAAAAATAAAGAATTTTAATTCTTACAGGTATCTCTTTTGATGATCGAGGGCATTAAAACATTTGCCTATCATGCACCTTTTGTGTGAGGTGTTTCTGGACCGCTGCTGCTGTTGAAAGTTGTTTTATATTTGGAAATTTGCAGCACACCCAGGTGTGAACCAGGCAGCGCTGCTGCGTAGTGGGTCACGCACCCCTGGGAAACACCGCCCTGGCGGGTGCTCAGCTACCCAGTACCTGTGATCAAACCCAAGCAAAACACTTCTATTAACAGAAAATTACATTGATTATAATCTGTATTTTCACACATTTTTAAAGGAAGTTCTCACCATCACCCAGACACACTTTTTTCACTCCAAATAGTGAAAACTCAGTCTTGGGCTTGCGACCAGGGGTGGGCTGTGAATGTGACACCTCCGTGTATCCCAGCCTACCTCCCTCGTTCCCTGCAGACCCTCACCCCAACTGTACCTAATTCATTCACTAAGTTCTGGCCTTTTTCCCATTGATGAGGGTGAAACAATTCTCTCAATCTCAGCTATGCAGCTCAGATAGGAAGAGGTGAATATTGAAATCCAAGTCAACAGCCAAGGTCAGAAAGTTTAAGGAGGCATTCTACAGTCAAAATACATAGGTACCAAGATACTCAGGCAGGTCTTTTCCAACAGCCTTGAAAGCCATGCTAAAAGAACAGCCAGTACTGCAAAAGGAGAGCGTGAATTTCTGCAGACAGTCACCCAGGCGCGTTTTGTTCACCAGACTGTCGTATCTAAATCCATATCAGCTCTGTACACAGAAGTGAGCCGTGCTGCCTCCTAACACCAAGTGTAAATGGAGCTATTACGGAGCCAGGGAAGTCATTATGACGGCTCTTTGTCTAAGTCATCAGGCAGCCTGTAAAACATGCCATGTTTATGATGGGAAGTGTTGTATGGCTGTGAGAGCTGTATATCATGCCTGTCGCCCTGGAGTGGCACCTGCTGACTGTTCATATGCCAGCCTGTAAAGAAGGTACGTGAGCAGCTCAGCTGCAAAATCTTCCTTTTATGTTTAATGAAACCAGTTTGAACTTCGGTCTGTGACCCTGGAAGTAATAGTTAAAGAGGCTGTCCATTTAAAAACATATGCAGAAAAAAATCCTTTGCCCCATGCATAATTGGTTCAAGGACAAAAAAAATAAAATTGGTAGGTCCATGCTAATCTTAAAAAAGTCATGCTGTATTTAGATGTAAACCACCTTTGGGTGCTTTGAGCTCCAGACCAAACCCTACGGAACAGAAATACTCCTCCAAGCATGTGTGTAATGAGAAGAGGCGATGCAGAAAGCTGAAGAGGTGTATCCCTGGCACAGCATCAGCAGTAGCGGTTCCCAGCCCCCCGCACGACGCACTTGCCTTTGGCCCTGTGATGAATCAGTGGATGGGCGACAGCCTGGCCGCTCCGTACCTCCCATCCCGTGCCTTGTGTGGTGTGGCACCACGGAAGGGTTGCTTCACCTGGGATCTCTGCCCTGCCAGGGTGCTGCTGGTGTTGCCCACCTTGGTTTCTGGGGTCGTGGCAGGATTCAGACCTAAGAGAGCCAACACTTGGCAAATGTCTTTTAGGAAAAGCTGTAAGCGTCCTTGATTCCTGTATTTCATGCAGAGGTTCTTGAGGACACGTATAAATATCTGCAAGGACTGTTTATGGGATGCATAAAGCTCTGTCCCTGGCTTTCATGCTCACTCATCCTTAACCCCTCTAGAATTAAGAGATATACATAATAAATGATTCATTATGAGCGATTATCTCTGGAGATTTTTTTAATCTTATCAAAGCATAGACTATGTCAATCATATGCAAAGTCTCAAATGGAATTACTTCTCATAATCAACAGCTCTTAAGTTTGATTCTCATTTTTACCATGTCCTTTTAAAAGGAGACCTGATTCTCGGTGCCTCTTTTGCCAACTGAAAGAAAGAATAGTGCATTTTTAAATCCACCTTTAGGACTCAGAACCATCAGATGAACAGCCTCTGGAGTCTTAGGATTTCCAATAAACTTTCATCAACAGAAAATCAATCACTTCAGGGAAAGATATATGTACCGCAGCGGTTGCGTACAAACAGAAGAGAGGTAACACATATTAAATTAGACGCCTTATCATGTGGTACAGTAAGAATGGTGCTAATGTACATAACCCTTTGCAATAACAGCCTGTGACACAGCAAACTGCACTATTAACTTTAATAAATAATATTTATGAATGTACAATGGATTACCAGACAGCCTTCAAGAAAAAGTAAGTAAAAAAGACCCCAAAAAACAAACAGTCAAACTTTTGAGGCTAAAAATGGAAAAGACACCCAATAATTATCAAGGTTCATGGAAAATTACTTGAAAATTTCCGTTGTGAATTTCTAATATGCATGTAGGGACCCTACTATCGAAAACTTGATGAAAAGTAGACAAAAAGGATTTTCTAAAACAACATTAGGGAGTTAAGTATGCAGGCTGAATTGCGCAGCTTCCATTAAAGGTAATGGGTGTTTCAATGTGCATTTCTTGCATTGAAAATTTCCCCTTGATGGTCTCATTTAATCTTACCAAAAGAAATTGCAGGCTTCAGACAGAAACGTGCTAAATATTATGCTGTGCAAGAACAACTGGGCACAGCCTTAATTCCATTCCCTGCTCAGCACGTGAGGCTGCTGCGGCGCGCAGCCCCCCAGAAGGTCCTTGAGTCCCTGCAGAATAGAAACATTTTTCTCCTGCAAAATTCAGATATTGTTATGGTTTAATATATATTTCTGCTCAACCTATAGCCTGTTATCATGATTGGAAAGCCTCCTACTGATCTGGTAGGACTTTGAAGCCAAACGTTTTGAAGGTTTTATTACTGTGCAAAACCATATGCATTCTATGTGCATTCATAAGGCACTGTGTTTACAGCCGGGTCCTACCTACAGCAAGACCCTCATCCACAAGCACATGCAATGAAAACATTTGTAATTGTTCTAGCTTTATGTCTTTCTGGTGCCAGAACTCATAAAAATGGTACAAATCTTTTTTTTTTTTTTTATTAATGAGCAAGAGTTCATTTTCTCTTTGTGCACATTCTCTCTGTAGTAAAGCAGTTTGAAACATGCTTTTCACGATGTCAAAAATTAAAATACAAAAACGAAATGGGCATGCAAAAGGTCACCAAATCTAGAAAATTTTCATTTGAAATGTGTTTCCTTGGGAATTTATGAGGAGATCAAAACAAGGTGTCAGAATGACAATACATGTGGGCCATTAACTTTCAATATAGTAATGGTGTTATAGCTAGAATTACATCTCATTTTTCAGTAGTTCATTTCAGTCTTGGCACTTTAAATAATTAAATCACAAAATGAAGAAACTAAGGCAGATGCAATTTTGACCTATATTTAAAAAAGAAAAAAAAAAAATTATTTCTTTTATACTGCATGAGCGTGCCAGTGAGCAGCTGAGCACCGCTCAGCCTGTTCTCAGCGCACACAGCGTGCTTGGACGTGCACGAGAGCAACATCGAGCCCTGTGTCTTTTTAACAGACGTGATCCGGAGCCAATATCCCGAGTCATGCAGGTGCAACTGGAATATCCAATGATGATTTGGCCACGTGTATGCGAATTGCCAGAACCTAATACTGGCAAGAGGCAAGGAAAAAATCCCACCTGCATTTTGTATGCGACAGGTGCAACTCAGCCCGGTGACTCGAATCAGCAAATGTAGCACCATTATAAACTCTGCCATGTTCTTCGTTAAGAGTCCCCATGCAGTGCCTGCAGGGGAGGGTGCGATGCATGGGCGTTTGCCATTTTCCCGTGTACCAAATGCCCTCAGTTCTATTCCAGCAAAGGCAGAATGCCAGGGGGTGGGAGGCGAAAGATAGCAGCAAGGGTTTAGATCCCAAAGTCCTGCATGTGGATACATGCTCTCAAGTCCTAGAATGACCAGCTTCCATTTCTACACGCGTAGGAGCGTTTTCAGGGGTCATAACCTGGAAATGTTAGGGACCAGTGCTTCAAGGGGGCCTTTTGGGATTCCCTTGTGAGGACGGTGCGAAAGTCACTGCAGCTGGTGGTCAGGTGAGTGGAGCCTGAGGCATTAATGAGATGGAGTGATATTAAAAAGCCACTGTCTTGAAAACTGCTGTTCATTGAAGGTCAGACTGGGTGGGGAAGCCTCTAACTTACGGACCGTGCAGAGGTGACTCTGCCTGCCATCTCAAGGGTGAAGCGAGACAGGTCCTGACCAGTCCTTCTTGAAGAGCAGTACTTTCACATCACGGAGAAGAGGTATCCCACGGCCCTGGCACTTTTCCACTTTTTTCCAATAGCATTGGCAGGGTATGGAGAAAGAGCAAGACCCATCTCAAAGAAAGTCAGATGCTTCCCAGAGCCTGGGCACCTCCATACCATTCGCAGTGGAGACGGCTGCCTCGGACATGCATGTTAACGTGCTGTGTTCTGGTTATGCTGCTCTTAATCTTGAAATTCTGGTCTCACCTCTGGTGGATGATTATATTTCGACCTGCAAATTGCCCATTCAGTTCTAGTTTTCTGTGTGATAAGGCTGTCAAACAGTTGCCAAATTTCATGCCAGAGGTGTCTGAACTGTAGTGGTAGATTAAATAATCCCCGCAATCCACCTTGCTATAAAGGCTTCTAAAACTTATCAGGACTTTTTAGGGATGAAAAGCAATTGTGAGCTGCAGTTATGATTATCATCCAGCACTTAGGTGTTATTGTAACAGAATGAAGGGGGAGAAAAGAAAAAGCTATATAATGGCAACTGACATGATTATATGATGTGTTGGTCCTTGGTAACAAACACAGCTGCTTTTTCATGTGTGAAGGTACAGAAATAGCGTCTGAATCGAGGTTTAGTCAAATTTCATTGTCACCCTCTAGAGGTACTAGCCTCTATTTCCTATTTACATTTAATATTAATAAGGACGCAGAAGGAAAGCAAGTGAGAAAGTAGTATCCCACAAGCCACTCTAGAGTTTCAAAGTGTACTTTTTTTCTCACTTACCATGAAAATCTTAGTTAGACTAGAAATTCTGGTCTATTTTATTCTGAAACTCTGAACATCTTTATTTTAATAGTGCTCAAGCAGAATATTCTATTAAACCAGAAGTCTTAGGAATAATATGTAATTAATATGAAAACTTCTAAATCAACGTAATGACAACATGAAATCAACGCTTCCAACTTTTCAAAACACGAAGTTTCAATACAACTGAATTAAAGCAAAAGGTGAAACATGGTTCAATCTGGTAGTTTGCTCTCAGTTTTGCGATGAAAATTGGCATGTGTCTATTTTAATTCAATATTGCCTAATATGAAACAGTTCTCTTGAAGATGCTTTTGACCATATATTATTATTTGTTAATTATTTTTACATACATTAGACTAAGTCTTTGCTTGGTTCCTTCACTCTAAGTAGCAGTGAATGTTTGACTCTCCTGGCTGTGACTGCAAAGCATTACAGTTGGCAGGTCTTCCTTACAGCAGAGGAGACAACTCTCAATCAGGTTCCTGCAGGCCATGTGCCAGTAGCAGAAGCTCTGCTTGGCTTAGATGAAGGTCTAAAGGGATGTGGCAACCAAGCTCTTTCCTCCATCCTTAGGTGTTGTCTTCATACAATGTCAGCGCTCTGCAAAGCTCCAGCATGACGTTACAGTGTGGTGGTGAACACAACTCCATCTGCACTGAGGCAGAGGAAGGACGTGGTTGTGCAGCCTTGTCTGGTCATGTGTTTTGGAAATGCAAGCACCACACGAGGTGATATTAGTAGAATAGGGGTACAGAATAATGAGTAACAGTACAGATGCATTTTCTTACCAGAAAATCCAACCTTAAGCCAGGTACTCCAAACTACCTCCTTGTGTAGACATTTTTATGAGCAATAAGAGAGGTAGCTTACTTAGAAATGTGCTTTCTAAGCTGTTTGGCTCTCAAAGCTATTTTGAAAGCTTAATGTCTTTGAAGATGGGTTGAGGTACTTCATTCGTATTTGTGGCATTAATAAACGTCTCACAGAGAGCCATTGTGGAATGGCATGTGTTCAAACCCACACGAGCTTCCTAACTTGTTCAGCCTACTCTTTAGACCCGATTCCCTCAGCTCAGGGCTGACATAGGGCCACTGGCAATATTATCTCGCGGCTACATGTACCCTAACGCTTAACGTGCCATCCCTCTGCCAGTCTCAATACAGACTAGCATCAAGCAGCTGCCACCAGCAGCTGTGGGCATTCAGCACCTCTGAAAATTAGCTGCAGGGTATCTTAAGTCTGGTATTCCAAAAGTGGTGAATCATAAATTAGAAGCTGCAGTTGAAAACATAGCTGTAGTTCTTGAATTTTTCATAAGAACTACTACAATTAAAGCCTTATAGCAGATAAAAATAAGTGGGAAATATCAAAAGACTTGCTCTACCCACTTGAAAAGGAGAATTCATGTGAATGATACTCACTCTAATTGTTTCAAGTAACATTTTAGAAGTAATGTTGATAATTTTGAAATAATAAATAAGATTAGTAAATTACCAGTTAAGTGAAGCCACAGTGCAAGGTCAACAGCTAGCGTGGCAGCACACTGAACAGCAAAATGAGCGAATCTGTTCGTTAAAATTTTGATAAACGTACTGGGGGCTTGGCAAGAAAAGCAGAACATCAGTAGTAGTTAAATTGGGATGGAAATACCTGAAACAAAAACGAATGCAGAAAACTAAGAACTGAAATGCCTCATTCACCCAATTTCACCTTACAGTTTCTTGCCCAAGATCCCACATGCTTATCACATATTTTACAGCCAAGATATCTGATTCTACTCAATAACACAGTTTAAAAAGGCAGTGAGACATAGCCCCCGTTTCTAAATTGATATTGGTACTTAATTTGGTGTCAGATATCACCAAGAATATTGCTAGAGTCATCTCGTGTATCACCAACTATGCCATGCAAGTCGCAAAACAACAGCTCCAGGTCTAGGAAACTCACTTTCCTCCAATCAGGCTTTGTAAAGAAGAAGTACTTAGGCTGCCAGTCAGTGGGACAACACACAAATCACTTCACGTCACTGAGCCATCATAAAGATCCCTGACTTTTCTTCAAAAAACTTCATGGATGTGTCCACATTAGCATTTTACTTGGCACTGGTTTTGGAGTTCATCTCCTCACTGTCCACACTTACCAAGCTTTCACGTCGTAGACTCATCTCAGTGTTCAAAGTGGATTTCTTTTGAATGAAAGCAAACCAGGGGACATGGGCCAGTCACACTTCAGATGCAACGGGCTCAGTGCATGGGGCCAGACTAGCGCGAGAGTGAAGCACAGGCTCTCTGAAGTGCAGCTAGTGAGAATACCAGTTCCTAAGCACCAGGTGTTTCTGTCGACGAGTCTTCTCTTATCAGCCTGAATTACCCGATAAGGTAGACATAGCTTGTCCGTCCATCTGCATTGCTGGCTGCAGATGGCCTGTGAGCCCGGCTGCCCAGAATTCCTATGCTGCCTGGCTACATGCAGCATCAAGACCCTTCTAAGACTTGTTTTCTTCTGCAGGGTTTGCAGAGGACAAAATGAGCTTTGCAATAGTCTTCCCTTGAGCCCATGTTGGATACAAGGCAAGCTGGGGTTTGAAAGGTACCAGACTTAAGAGCGGGAGTCTTTGTTCTGCTTCCAAGTGGACTTGCACCAAGCTTCAGAGCCCACTTGTTCCCCTTGCCCGCTGGAACCGAAGCAAAGGAATAGGACCGATTACTGGTTGACTGATGCACATCCCAAAAGAGGTGCAAAGTATAATGCAGCTGTTCCTCATCTATGTCTTTCACAGGGTGCAGAACAACACAGGCTTTGGGGTGGAATGACTTTTTGGGAATGAGTCATAGAATGAGTTGGGCTGGAAAGGATATCCCTGGGGTCATTCTTCCTGTTCTTCTCATTCCTGAGCCCAGTTTAATCCTTTTCCATTTTCTTCATGGAAACAGTGTTTTGCATTGACTCATATTGTCCCAGAAATGCTGGAGCACACTATTTTCTTTTAATAAAAACTGCAATGTCTATAGCAAGCCTTACCAGTTCTAAAAAATATCCATATGATGTTCTAAAAAATCCATATGGTGTTCCTATATCCGAACCAATACGTGGAATCCACAGAAAGCATCCACCCAGCAGCTTCACAATGCAACAGGTCCTCAGTAACCAAACAAATGATACAATCGGCTATGTACTCCTGCGGAGGGAGACGGTGGCGATTCCTCCTCTCTGGGCGCTGGCTGAAGGCAGAGGCAGGCGCTGTGCATGCCCGTCACCAGGAGGAACGAGCTTCACACTTCACACACCGGTGCTGCGAGTGTGCAAGGTCTCTGTAGGCACTTGGTTAGTGGAGGTGATGGCTGCGTGCAGACTCAGTGCATCTGCTGAACTCCCTTGGGTATGCGCTATTAACTTTGCAATTCCTACTAGCAAAGAGATTTCTGGAAACGTTTTTCCTCATATGTTCTTACTGCATCTTTCTGGGACCCGCTACCTATGGGCGGCTGCTGGCCAGTGCAAAAGTTGTGTGGGCTTGATGAGAGGAGTGCTTCTGGGAATGGACTGTCGGACTGTTTCTGTCCCTACAGCCCGGACATCAGCAGTGCACATTCAAAACGCGGTGGTGGTCTCTGCCTGGTGCCTGTGGATTCTGAGGAACGCGAATGACTGACTATTTTTGTTTTTATTTCTTTTAGGTCCTTAGGTCTTGGTTTCCTTGGGTTTTTCTTTTGTAAGATGGTTGCATTAACAGCCTGCACCTCCTCCTAGCAGCCCATGAATGTTAATATTTTAATGTTTATTTTCATATCCCACTTGACTGTCAAAAAAGTAGTATTTAGCAGTACATTTGATTTAGTGTGATGTATTAAAGTAGTACTATCTCAGAATAAATACATTATGCCTCTCATGCATGATATGAAATTTAGAAAGGAACCAGATGCCAGAAAGAAAGGAAAGGGGGGGAAAAAATGAGAAGAAGCAAATAGCCATGGACACCCAGCAGCCAGATTGATGCAAATTGGTGCAAGCTTCATTGGAACAAGAGGGAAAGAAAATCAGTTTGCATAAATAATACTCCTTCTCCTTGCACATTAATATTGTTTAGATGGGTGTTTGTGGGACTTGATGGAGGTGTCTTTCATTTCTTTGGAGGGGGAAGGTTGTGCAGACGCTGACGAAGAACAGAAGATTAAAAAAATAAAACCGCCTTAACGGAATATCAGGGCCTCTGCTAGTACTCTCTCAGCCCGGGGAAACTGGAAGCAAGTGTATGAGAACAAATGCACAGTGTTTGCAAGCTTGCTTTCTCTGTTTCTCAGAGTCAGGGAACAGCGGGTTAGGCAGGACCTCAAAAGGTCAGACTGAGAAATCTGCAGCCAAAAATACTTGGTGGTTCCTTCAACAGAGAATTAGAAATAAGGGAATAGATTAAAAGCAAAACTCCTCATGCAGCATTTGGACAGAATCAAATATTCCTCACACTTGCAAGGGTTCCATGTGCTTGGCACTGATACCTCAGGTCTGGGTGTACCAGAGCCCTGACACCGCAAGTCAGTGCCACACCACTGCTTGTCCCTTTCTTGTTTTTTGCAGAGGGAGGCAGCCCAGTAAAGCAAGAAGCACCAGTGTGGACAATTAGTGGACAAGTGAGCTTGTTGTGTTTGACTGATCTAGTTCTTTTTAGGAGAGTACAGTGCCACATTTGCTGCCACGCAGCGTGCAGAAATTCCTTTCACTTTCCAATGTCATAAATAAAATTAAATATTATTTCTTTGGCTTTTTGACATCGTAGCAGAAAATGACATGATACTAATATTATCCTCCTGCAATCAGTTTGTTTTACACTGAAGAGATCAGCTGTATGTCTGAACAGGTGGAGCAAGCTGTGAATCCTCTTCACGCTAATAATTTTTATTTTTTTTTCAAGTTTCTTGTAAGGAATCTTTACCCATAACATTTTTTTCCTCAGAAGAACACTGATAGCAAAACCATCGCGTTATACTTACACATTTGTTATTGTTTTATTTTGGAATTCATAATAACCGGGACTCTCAGAAGCACTCCGTGGTGACCTCATTCAAACCCTATTGGCATTACAAGGCTGCAAGGACACGCCACTTTGGAAAAAATCCACCTCAGAATCACTTAAGCTCTATTTCCACATGACAGTAAATCTAATTTTAAGGCGCACTGTAGAGAATCAAAACGCCACGGCCACATGACACAAAGCACTGAACCTGTACAATGTCTCCCTGTCACTCCAAGTTGCTCAAAAATATTAAAGGGGAACCTTTGTCCCAGCAAGCTTTAGCTCAGAAAGGCACCCTCGGTCTGCCAATAGCTGGGATAAAGCTGAAACGCAGCTCCAGATGTAAGCCCCGCGTTGTCAGGGTTTATGTTGGTTGGTCTGGATAGCTGTAGAAGCGTGGCTGAGTCCTCGTGCCTGGTCCTGAGGGACCGCAGCCCCGCAGCCGGGCGGGCGTGCCGAGCCATCCCTCCGGGCAGCTGTGGGGCCGCGCCTCTCCCCAACGGGAACAAAGACATCCTTGTGTTCAACACAGTGTCCCACGCTCACCCAGCAAAAGGAGGGAGGTCTTCACGGGTTTATGGCGGTGTCACATGCATGAAGGAGTATCCTTTTGGGATTTCATTTTGGGTCAAAAACTGAGAAGAATCACACTGTGGCTCCAGTGTCGTGTTGCTGTAGATGCTGAGCTCATCTTTGGGATTTAATCTACTTTAGCAACGACACAAGAATCCTCTAATGCAGTAGACTCATGCCAACTGTCAAAAATAATCTGAGCAGTCAGCGAGCTAGAGTGTGATCTGCTCCGTTTGTCAAATTTGTGAAGTTAGGGCACTTCCCCGCATTCCCTCTGCCTAGTTTCATTGTAATAAATTCGGATTGCATGTCAATTACTGCAATTTATGACTGCCCATCTCTCCATTCTGAATATGTATGTGATTTTAATTTAAGGCTTCCTTACTGTACAATATTTATTATCAGTTCTCTATTTTAACCGGCATCGAGATAACTGCTATTTTACACTCTTCTAATGTCTTCTCTTTTCAAGGTCATCAGTTTCGGAACATCGCTGAAAATGAAGTAGGACGTATGGTTCTGTTTAATCAAATTTCATGCTCTGTTGCCTCCTTCTTATGGCCTCTGTGCTAATTGATCAAGTTTTCAATTAAAGTCCTCCATCTTTGTTTTAATTCTTTGTTAAGGTTTTTATTCCATTACATGGTTTCATGAGATTGAAGTTGTTACAAGTGCAAACTGTCTCTGCCTTTCCAACTGTCTAGTTACTATGATTTAGCTATATAGTTCTTCTCATTTCCCCTTTCTTATTATTAAAACCCTCCGTGGACTAGCTTCATCTGTTGAATTTAGACTTAAAGTCCAAAAATTTGATTCATCCATCAAGGAGAGATTAGTTTACCTCATGAATTGTCGTGACTAAAAATCTCTCCGTATCTCAGCACCTTCCAGGCATCTCGCTCAGCCACAATTAAGCAGATCGCTCTTCCTAAAGAAATATTGAAATTATTCTCACTAATAAATGGGGTCACGTCATGCGTGTGCAGAAGACGCTGCCTTGTGGAGAGGTTTTCCTAACGAGCAGTGATTCTGTTTTCATTCTTTTATTGTGTTTATATGGATCAAGTAAATATTAATACAGCAAATATATATTGATGCACGGGGTTGATTACTCATTCTGTAGTTTATAAGTCTATGTTTCAGCGCCTAAGTAGGAATTTATGAAATGTGTTTTGAAATCCACTAGCATGTTCATTTTTAAAAATCAAATAATCTCTTGAATCAAATATATTTTAAAAGGCCAAAGAAAATATGCTGACAGAATCCACATAAATACAATTTTTTCCAGGGAGGCTTTGCTCAATTAGGGACAGTTCTTCATTTTAAAAGGTGGCCTTTTTACTTACATTCTGATAGTTTCAATTCTGATGAAAATATAGACCAGATCATTCTCTGAAAAAAAATGCAATGACTGTCAGCAGTCTTAAAAGGTTTATGGTTTAGAGTCCTCACAATATGAAATATTGCACTTTATGATAATCTTCAAATAAAGCGTGAAAGCCTATAAACCATTTTCCATTTCCCTGTTTAAGATGCAAAATCAGGTTTGGTTTCCATCTCAGCTATCTGAATGTTAAAACAGAGCCAATGCGCTGATGAAGTGACTGTAGCAGACCCATTCCACAGCCACCGTGCTCCTACAGTTTTGTATGCTGTTGGAGTATAAAGTTCTGTAATTCTTCAACTCTTCCCCCCACGTTGTGTTGAAGAGCACGCTACAACGCTCTGTGCTTTGCAACTCTCTTTATCGTTTGTTTCATGCTGAATATTCAGGCAGTTGCCAGGAGGAAGCCTGGCGTGTCGGGGTACTTGAACCCTGGGGCTCAGGTAGTGCGAGGTGAGATCCTGCTTCCATCGCAGGCGGTGCCAAAATCCCTGCGGATTTCAACACAGTCACGATTTCATCCTTCCACCCAAGATGACATCATTCATAGGTGATGGCATCATCTGTGGCACCAAACTCTGTCAGAGATGCATCGGGATTCTTTGGGCAAGCCCACTGACCACAATAAACAGCACAAGTACCTGTATCAGCATGAACAGTCCTATTTGGAGAAGCCTTCTTCAGACCTCTGGGTCATTTTTTGAGGGATGGCAGGATTCACCTAGCCTGTATCTGGTTTTCGACAGTAGTCAAGTACTGAATGCCTGGGGAAGATGTTGGAACAGGGCAGGTATACAATGGTGCTTCCCTGGCACATTCCCCCCGCTTCCAGCAATCCACAGTTTAGCAAGTTCCTTGGTTATAAATGTTATTTCTGGGTGTAACAGCCTTGGTGGCCTTACTTCCCTGAACTGGCCCTGTTGCTTTTTGACCTGGTAAGAACTGACAGTATTTATCCTTTGGTAAGGAATTTCTCAGTTTAATTGTGCTGCTTGAAAAAGTGCCTTCTTTTTTTTTTGTTTTCAGCCAGTCACCTGATAATTTCATCTGTTGCCCCTACTTCTTGCACTGTGAAAATAAAAGTAATAATTTCCTAATGATCTTCTCGATGTCATTGAGGTTTCTATTCATTTGCATCACATCTACCCTCATTTTTTTCCTTTTTTTGCAAAAGAGCCTTACTCTGGCTGTTTCTCCTTTGGACACTGTTCTTTACTGTGTGACACCTTTATCTGTACGTTTCCTCATCCTAATTCAGCCTTTCTGATCAGAAATCCAGAACTGCAGGTGGTGCTGAACTATGGGCACGCCACGGGTTTACACTAAGGCATAATTACATTTTCAGCCTGGTTCTCCATTTCCTTCCTGATCATTCCTAGCACCCTGCTTGTTTTTCTTGGGCCGACTGATGTTTTCATGCAACGAGCTGCTGTAATGACAGTGACACGTAATGAGAGTTGCTCTCTCTCCTTCTGGAGATGCAGAGATGCTAGTTCAGAGCCCATCCTTGCACACATCGAGTGTGTCCCCTCGGTGCACCGCTGCACCTTCGCCAATGCTGCATTTCAGCTTCCATTTTATCCTCCACTATTGTTCCATCTTTCTGTACATCTTTACAGCATCCTTTCATTCCCACTCTTCTGAATAATTTAACATTCACAAATCTGTTATTTCTTTTCCTTCCTTTTTCTGGGACATTTTGGAATATGTTTATTAAAAGCCTTTTGAGAGGAAGCTTGTTGAAAGCTTGTTGAACGCCCTTTCACCGCGCTGTGAAGAGCCGTTGAAAAGGCCTGGGCTCTCCACGTGCAGCACCTATGAGGGGAACCACCTCAAACGGGTGAGCGCTTTTGCCTCAACGTCCTTCGCTTCCCCTCCTTTTGCAAACCATTCCAGGTGTTTTTTTGGGGGAGTAAAGATCATATAAATACTAGCCATTAGTATTTCTTCATTCAGCTATTTCAATTACGTCTTACGTGTGAGTGCTTGAAGAAAGCCATAGGAAGAACACAAGCTGTTCTTTAATTGTATCTGGCAGCCATAATAATTAATAATTGTAAAGCAAACGTTGTCTACATTTGAAGTATGCAACTACAACAGTGAAAGAAGATTATAATGTCCCCTTGCTTTTAAAAATCCCTCAAAGCCATTATGTTCTTTATTAAGCATATTCTGGAGTGTATTTTCTTATGCAAGTGGGCAATTTAAGAAGTGCAGGGATTAATACACTGCCATACACATTTAAATCAAGATTAAAATAAATTCAAAGACAATTCAAATTATTATTAAAATTAGTAAAGCAAATTCCTGTACCCTTCCCGTGGTTATTCAACACTGCTGAGCTTGCAAGAGAAAGATTAAAAAAATCCATTCCCCATCCCAACAAATAAAGAAGGTAACAATAAACCTTTTTTATTGAATTCTTGATTATTTTAAGAAAACCTGCTTGTTTTTTAAAATGTATGCTGTGTTCTGTCTTGACACGGTGAGTCACAACATGTAATAAATTTTAAAGCAATTTTGTCTGTGACTGCACAATATTGATTGAAATAGCATTTACTCACATCGGATGGTTTTAAGAGGACAGTAGCTCAGCGAGTAGGAAACTTGGTGAGCCTCCACTTGCTAGCTGCTGAATGCTAGACCAAACCAGAGCCAGTCTGGCTTTTCTCCTTCTGGCCTGGGTAAAAGGGAATGTTCAGCTGCTTCAGAAGCAATTTGGCACCAGTCTGATGTGTGAGTCATGACCTGGAGGGTGCTCCCCAGCAGCCATCACCTACCAGGCACAGCAGAGCCGGTGGGGGTTGCTTTCAGTCCTACCTTATTTCTTTACCCATGTGAGCTGGGAGGCACTTGCTGCTACTGTTCTGAGCCATCCACCCTACAAATCATAAGTAAAGCTATCCTTGAGTCTTCCTTGCCAGACGTTAACATCATACAAGTTCTGATGCAGCTGTACAGAGATTGAGCTTGGACAAACCCATGTTTACTTCTTGGTTTCACCCCTAACTCTGCTATCACTCTGCGTTCCATGTCATCTAGATCTTGTAGGCATTCTGCCTCTATCGTGATCAACCAAAGCCTTAAGGAGAACACAGGGAATGAAAATGTGCATTATATTTTATCATTAGTACATCCACAAAATAGGTAGGAAATTCAGTTGGCAAGGTGATGAAGGAGAATAATGTGTGAGATGTCCAATTTCACATCTGCTTTCCAGGCATTATAGTCAAAGTAAGTCAAGTTTGGTCAATCCAAGAAAAATATTAATTCATCCAGGTCTTGATATGATGGCTCCTTGTAGACTACTTTAAATTTTTATTTTCAACAGACACTTAATTTGCTGTGGGCCAGGTCATGTCTTCCAGGCTATGTGCTGCATGTGCCTGCACGGAGGCTGGAAGGTGGAAGGAGGCACAGGGCTCCTTAAGCTGTCGCTTTCCAGGTGGAGGGGCCACCAGGTTCCTCCCGGGGGAGCACACCTTACTCTGCTCAGTCTGGGGCAGCACACCAAGGGTTTTTCCTCTGCCGCAGTGCTCCTCAATGTGCACAGATGGATTTACTTCTTGCTAGAAAAGCAGAATTTATTTATTCCTGCCCTTTGCATTGTGCATGCTTCTCTTGCCACCTGAGTTTCTTCCCTTCTTTGCGAGATAATGACAGAGAGTCATTAGCCTTTCAGTCCCCTTGTCCTTTAAGGGTTTGGTTGGAGGCGGCCGGGGTGCAGTGCCTGCAACTCTTAGATGATGCAGGATGCAGAGGTCTGCGGGATCTAGCCCGGTGGTAACACCAAGCGCCATGCACACTGGTGACTTTGTATGTGGGCAAGAACTCGTATTTAAGGTTAATGCTCTTATTTAACCTAATAAACATATTTAGCACAGGCTACCCTACATTATCCATTTAAGGTGACTTTTAAGCCAATTTGTCACTAGTAAACTAACAGAAGGAACCATAATTCTTATTAACAGCTGAACGATACACTTGTAATCTCTATTTCAAAAGCTGCTGTGGGAAGCAGCCTCATAGCTTGCTGTTTCTTCTGCAATCCAGCTGGCTTGCACTAAGCTGATGGTTGCTGTGTAGAAAGCCTAAAATTGCTATTCTTAAATTTAGGTTTTATTGAATTTAATCATTCTATTTTTAAAACTGCACTGCAGTTAATGATCCAAACAGATCAATATTTACAACCGGAGTTGTACAAACTAAATACATTAATAAGTAAAGTAGATAATATTCGTACTTTCGCATAAAACTTAATTAATCTGATGTGAATTGTAGACATTTTTAATTGGAATTATCAGCTAAGGAAAAGGAAGTGTTTATCTCTCTTTGCAAAGAAAGAGAAATTCTGGTTATTTCCAAAGAACAAGTACCAGATTCTGATCTAGTACTGTTTTTATACAAGTGAATTAAGCTCAATTCCTTCAAGCGATACCTTCATTTTAAAGAAGTGAAAGAACAAGATCATGCATGTAGGGGACAGTATCAGTGAAGATGGTCCTTCTGGTAAGGGTTGGCAAAGAAGCATATGAAGGTACAATAACTTTGCTTCCAAAAGCAATATATTACACTGTACATGAGAAAGCAAGCCTAACCACTCATAAAGTTAATTAGCTGAGATTCAGGCCTTTGGTGGTTGTGAGTATTTTTGTTCTGGAGTTAGCTAGGTCACCCTTGGCTCTGCATCCGTCGCGTGGTGCTCCTCTGAGCTGTGTAAAACTACTCCACAACAAAATTGCTCTAGATATGTTTGTGTAGCCACCCTCTGCATGAAGATACATGAAGGTCTTCCATAGACATGACAAAAGTGTCAGTAGACTTTGCAATCTAAAATGAGTGAATATTTGCCATATGCATTTCCTTCTTCACATGTATGTAGAGAATGTGCTTACACTTTTGGCTAGGTGGGCAAGAATGAATTTCTGTCACCTTTCTAGTCCTTTATTTTGGCTCCTGAAACAAGTTTATCTAATCCCTGGGCTGCTTTATTTACAACCCTGATGGCTGGATCCCACATGGATCCCTGATTGTCCCAGACTGTCAGAGCTCTCTATGTAGCTTGATAAAGGGCGGGGGGGGG
>JAVJGI010000014.1:120270580-120310931 GCA_035590275.1 Ibycter americanus
CAGGAACACAGTGTAGGGTCATCAACACTTGCTTTGTACGGTCAGAAAATCTCCTATCAAGTGTAAATTGTGCTTGGGAGGTTCTGGTCCCATAAATAGGAGAGAAATAAAATATCTCTATTCTGTAGAATCAGAATTACATAAGAACACAGTTCATTCACTTTTGTGCCCAGGAAAAAAAAAAAAAAATTAAAAGTCCTTTTTTTTTCTCCACTTCAGTCATTAGATCAAGAACCTGAACTACCAGCTGCCACATTGTACTTGTTCATAGATACTACTAGGTCAAGACTGATCATTTTCTAACTCGCAAGTACAAGTGTGCGTGTGGAGAGGTTTCATTTCTTCCTAACTACTTCACTTACACTTTGATCCATGTTAAGTTGGTTCCACAACAACAAAAAAATCCACTGTCAACAATAATTTCCTGCAAGAGATTCCCTCTCTCCTCACCTGTCCCCAGAATTGGTATTAAAAATGGTTGGACTGCTAATGAAGATGAGACAAATCCCTGAGAACACTTCTGAGAATACATTTGTCAAGTGGAATTTTGGTCAAGCCTTTTCATGAAGGACCTAATGAGTATACAAGGACTTGCTGCTGTAACAAAACCCCAGAAAAATATCTATACTTGTCTCGTGCCTGCAGACCTATCAAAACATTTTTCTGTGCAAGAGGGAATAGAGATCCCCCACATTGTTTTTCTGCAACAATAAAGCAGTGGTAGGTTATTGCCTAATTAAGTTTTAGATTTCCCAGGCAGGATAAAACCATGCACTCTCAAATTCACCCTCATTCAACTCAAAATCATTTCTGAAAAACCCATGCCTGGGCTGCTGGTAGCTGGCTAGGCACTGTAAGGCTTTTTGCAGTTCTGAATGGTGCAGCTGGTGTTGTTCTTCAGTTTAGACAATTTTAAAATACCTGAGAATCCCTGGGGGAAGTTGTTTTGTGGTTCAGTAGGTTTGGCAGGGGTGGCAGTCCTGCCCAGGTTGCCAAATTCCTTCCTTTTGCTTACTCATGGGGAAAGCGATGCCCATGTGTGAGCAGTAGCGCTTGATTCCCCTCGTAGTGGCTGGCTGCAGCGGCAGTTACAGACGGAACCCTGCAACGCGCTTCTCCTCCCTGTGGCGAGCTTTGCCTCTAGGACCACCGGCTCGACGCGTTCTACTGCGTGGCTCATCCCGTTTCCCGGTCTGAGCCCAGGAGCCAAAAGTCCGTTCTTGAAATCCTGCAGTTTTCAAGGTTTCGTGTCCAGCTCTCGTGCTCTCTTCAGGAAAGCCTGACCCCAAAGCTTCCCTGGCTCTGCTTTTAGTTCTTCCTTCCTTCCCGTTGTACTGAAATCCAGAGGAACCTGTGGATGTCGGTGTGACTCTGACTTAGATGGCGTACGGGACAAGCAGGGATGACATCTCTGTGGCTGGTCTTTTGTAATGGTTACTACTTGTTGTGGGAAATGAGGAACAGGTACAAGAAGCGAAGAGGTGTGGAGGGGCCCATGTCTCCCTGTTTAGCGCAGGTGTCGGTGCAAATGTGAAGACCTGCAATGCACTGCTCTGTGCGTGGCTGTCTATCTTCTGGGCTTCTTCAGCTACCCAGTGACATGGAAATCTGACCCTGTTGCAAAATTTAGCTTCAGAAATTAAGCTTTTGTGGTTTTCCTTCAGTTTCCCCGTTTTCTGGTTGCACAGTACCCGAGCTTTGTGTAACCCCGTGCGGCATTATCCTCCCCAGCCCACACCCTGACAGCATTTAAGAGGCGTGAATTTTCTCTGTTCATCTCTGTGGGATGTGTAATGCCCCACACCTAAAATTCAGCTTACTAATCGCTTTGCTCCTGCTCATTTCAGCTAATAGAGCCAGCTAACAAGATTCTTTTACCGCACGTTCCCAACATATGCTACATAGCCTGCGCTAGAGTCTCTGCAGAATTGTTTGATGCACTAACAGGTACTGGGAGAGTGGGAGTGAAAGAGCAGGCTAGGAATTGCAGTTTATTTAACAAGCTGTTTCTGCCTTTGCCCGACAAAGGAGGTAGGAGAGGCTATATCACAGCTGCTCCATGAAAATCAGGTGACCTACCTAGTTCGGGTTTGATTTGACTGATCCAATGTTTCAGTTTCTGGCTGCTAAAATTGATTTACCTATTTTTCATATGTGGTTCTGCAGCACAGTGGTGACAGCAAATAGATTGTGCTGAAATCCTGAAGTTCACTCCATTTTGTAGTAAAATAAAGAAAGAGCAGATGACTAATTAGAGGCCCTTTCTAAGAATATTTCTAGAAGATGCCACAAATGTCACTGTTGCTCCCGACAGGGTCCTCTCCCAGAATTTAAGTCCAAAGACTCGGAGACACCACCTGCATTTCCCATACTGTAAAAACTTGCAGGTTTCTGTTGCCATATTAAATGGTGGTCTTGACTTTGACTCATTCAGGCGTGGTAATAAATACTACAATGATACAATAAAATAATGGTTACTGTTGCCCATGCGTGTTGCGCATCGGTGTAACTTTTGTTGCTACAGCCAAAATAAATCATGGCAAACTCTATAACTCTCTAATCTCATTATACTCAGTGCTAACAGTGAGAAAACCCCAGGACCCCACAGAGTTTTTACAAGTGAAGGAAGGCCCAGTTTGCTATTTCCACCTCTTTTTTTTTCTAGAGACACCCAACCCAAGAATCAATTGGTTTTTAGGTCAGCTATGTTCCTACATCACCACATCAGTTGTAGCAGAGTTTCTTGAGATGTGAAGATGCGTGCTTTCTTTTTAATTTAAACAGTCCTTGTATGCAAGGAATTCTCAAATGTCCAAGTTAAGGACAAGGGTTGGAGTATACTACCCACAGGTAGCAGGAATTTATTACTGTCAGTTAGTGTGCAGAGCTGAAATAGGAACTCTTCAGAGCTCAACTGATTCAGCTCCAGTTGACTGGTAGCCTAAGTAAAGAAAGTAATTTCCCTCCAGGAGGTCCTAGGAGATTAATTTGATTTTATCACTGTTGTAAGGATTTCTGAGGACATGCACAGCCCGTATTCTTTCTACATCACCTCTGATCATCATCTCTTTCCAGGAGAATGAGAAGAATTTGTGTTTTATTGTGTTAACTGTATCATCGAACGACTGAGAATGCAGAGCATGCCTTTGCTTTTGTCTTTTCTTGCTTGGAAATTCTCTTTGTAAGGAGACGCTTGCTCTCATTGACTGTGATGGAAGGAAAACAGTCCTTGGCACACCGGAAAGGACTAATGAGAAAGGTCAGGTGAACGAAAAGTTCTTTGGAGCAGAAGCTGGGTTTGAGAAACAGGGTAAGGCAAGCTACAAAGTCAGGGCAAGGTGAGCACTGCAAGTGGGATCTGGCGTCAGGCTGGAGACTGGTGCTGCACTGTTTCAGTGTTCCACGTAACGCGTGGCTGGTTGCACAAAGGCAAGAAGCCCAGCCAAATGATCCCACGCTTGGTATAGAGGCCTTCTGAGTCAAAGGTCTGACAGACTTTTATTTCATCTTGAAGGGAAGAACTCAAAGCAGGAACAATGTGGCTTCATCTCCTGATTCCTGTAGTTGTTTCAAGGTCCTAAAAAACAAGTGAACATCCTCTACCCAGCCTGAGCATCCTCAGGGTAAGGAACGGACTGACTCAGCCATGTATCAGCTTGCAGTGTGTATATCCCTGCAATACAAGTCAGCAGGCATTTGTTTTCTGTGCCATAAAAGACCAAGCAAACATATCATTATTATTACTATTATTTTTATTGTTTTGTTATTTTAGGCTTGTATTGAGGGACTGTGATTTTTTTTTTTTAAAGAAGGAACTGGCAAAAAAGATTAAGTGATCTAATAATTTGTAATAATGAGTACTGCATTTTTGAGTACTGCAGAATGTTACGTTCTGGCTTTTGGGACCATGCATGCATTTTATAGGAGAATAAATAAATAATCATTTGTGACTTCAAAATGTAATGGTCTTCAGAAGGGAAGGGAAGAGAAATGAATGTTGATTCATAAGGGAGCTACAGTTCCAACCTGCCATAATTTTAACAAGAAGAGATCTGTTGAGCGCTTACAGGAGAACAACGTGTAGTTAATACTTCAAGTTAAGTACTGGCTTGATTTCTTTTCCTCTTTATTCTTGGATTCAGTTATAAGCAGTCTACAGAAATAATGAGAAATTATTGAAAGTTTTCCAAATTTCAAAATTTCAGACCTTTTTTAAGGTAATGAGAAGGAGCCTTAGTTTTTAATACTTTTATATCTTGCTTCACTTTTCCAAACTGGATGAACTTCCCCCTGCAGTTCACCTCTGAACTATCACTGTAAAATCTGATCTATTACTACAATTTATGGCCAACTGGATATTGATTTACTCACACCAAATGATAACGTATGCTAAGAGCAGTCCCATAGGATCAGTGGAAACACTTGGGCAGTAAAATGCAACTTAAATTTTCAAAGTCTGGCCCTACAGCAATAAAACAGGTTAATTTGAAAAGCTTTCCAGAGTTTGAGAATTATTGATATTCCCCATTTTGAGGAAAACCAGGTTGAATTATTCATAATGAAAATATGGTTGGAACTTTTGTTGGATATGAGAGCTTGCTATTTGCTTTGGATGTGAAAAGGAATTGTAAGTGCTTTACCTCCCTTACTGAGAAGCAGTAATTCACGTGAATAGTCAGTGATACTGCTCACAAAGGGGAGTTGAATCCTCTTCTGGCCTTTAATAATTATAGGTCATATTGTGCCCCTGGCTGTAAAACAGATCTTCTCACTTCAGGAGGTACACTGCTGACTGCTGGTATGAAAGTCAGCTTCTAGCTGGTGTAGTAAGCTGTGTAAGGAGTGACTGCTATTATAAAACTGTCCTAAAGGATTTTCGTGGCCTTTTCTAGACATGGAAGACCCAGCCTGTCATGCAGGGAATTTCTGGACTTCCAGAATGAAGCCCAGTCTAAACTCTTTGGTGCAAAAATTGTTCCTAAGACAACCAGAAAATCATAGCAGAGTCTACAAAAATTGTATTGCCACCTTTCTAGTTCACACTAACGAGACACCTGCCTTTCAGTGATGTTAATAAGGCAGGTTGAGCAGCAAATTGGCAGACAGCTGCAGCACGTCTGCTCCACCATGAAAGGACCAAATTACACTCCGGTGTGGTAGATGGAGAAAGGGAAAGAGAGGTGTTGGGTGCAGAAGTGCCTGGGTGATGGGTGTTGGCGTGGCGAGGGGAGTTACTGGTGTTGCAGCCGTGGAGCCTTGCCTGCGCTGCAGGCAGAGGAGCGCGGGGGTACCCCGCTGCAGGGCAGCGCCAGGGACCGCACCACCTGCACCACATTCTACCTCCCCGGGTGAAAACACCTGCACGTCTGAGCTAGGGGAGAGCCAGTATGGCCTGCAAAGGGACTTCTCGTGTGAAGAATGAAGGAGATGTGCAAGGTGCGCTCAGGGTACGCCTGTCCTGCATTCGGGACCAAGCCAGAATTGCTGTAGGTGACATTCTCTGTCTGAGCACTTGCAGGCTGAGCGCTCGGAAGCGTGCGTGCAGCCAGCCTGCGCCGGGGAGGAAAGCCATCTGCAGAGGGCACAGGGGCCAGCCTGCATTGCGTGGACGGGGATCCATGGATTACTGTCTGAGGTGGGTACCTAGAGCAGCGTGGATGAAGCCCTTGGCACGTCCACTGATGCGGCATTTCACGTGTCTGGAAAGCATGTTAGCAAAGGTTCTTATTAGCGCTGTGGAAAACCACTCCTGTTTGGAGAAAAACTGATGACAATTGAGCTGATACAAGGAGTTTCTACCACTGGTGGCTTTAGTGTAGCTTGTATTTAGTGGTTTAGCTAGTGCCTGTAGTATTGGTCTTTATTTTAAGATGACACTGGCATTTTGTGGTTAAAGATTAGTTCACTCTAAGGTTGGACTTGCACATGTCCTTCCCTCTTTAGAATTCCTTGTGGGATGTTTATTTCCCATTTCTGAAGTGTTATGTCAGCTTTTAAGAGGCAGAAACTGGTGGGTGCAGCCTCCAGGTGACGTGCTTATCATTTCAGGGTATGGAGAGTGAGGGCAACATTCGCTGAAAGTACCGGATACAAGCCATTGAACAAGAATCTAGCAGTGGCACTTCCAGGGGGTAGGTATACCAGAAATAAAAATATTTTGTGGCACCCCATACACAGAAATGAAATTCCTAGCCATTGGCTAATACCAGGGTCCATGGCTCTTCCAAGGTGTCTGAAGTATGAAGGAGTCAGTGGAGATGGATATCGCACAGCAAGAGACAAACGGCCAAATTCAGCTTTTCTGTGTACTCCAACTGAGAGTAGTATCACTCATGCCAAGGGAAATATTCTTGTCAGTATCATTAGTATCAATATTTGACACAAACTTTGGAAAGTAAGGTTAGTCCTTGACACAGTAAATATTCAGTTTTCTGTTTACCTTCTTCGTGTTAATGTTTTAAAGTTTATGCTGTAGTAAATAATGTAATAGTACATTTTTATTAGATTGAGCAGATGCTTTTACACTCAGTTATTAGCTGTTTAGACATTGGTAAATGGGCTGTTTTCAGAGATGCTGGTCTTAGGATATTCCTTTTCTCTCCAAATGCATATTCCAAAGCACAGACCATTTCCCTTCTTTAAATTTTACCTTTTCAGTCTTCTTCCCTTTTTAAATTTTTTTTTTTAACTGAACAGTAGATTTTATTTGTATCTGCAGTTTTTCAGTGTTTATTTTTTGCCTGGGGATGGTATGCATGGATATTTTATTAATATTCAGAAGCAGCATTCTTTATGATTCATTATGACTCTCCCTACCCTCAGAACAAGGTATATAAATTAGTGCAAAGTGATATATAACGAACTTTTTTAGTGGTTTATGTGATCAGCGCAGAGCTAACACAAAGCCTTCCAGAAACTCTTGGCAGGACCCTGAAATGATCATCACAGATGAGTGGCTGATTGCAGAGCTGAATCAATCTGTGATTACATTACAATATAAGGGCCAGTTTCTGCAACCCCTTATTCATGCAAGCAATTCTAATGGAGGCAAAATTAAGGAGAAGACAGCTGAAATCATCAAATTCCTTTCAAGCATAAAAAACATCCTGAGGAGTGAAGGGGTTAATGCCTCGACAACTGCCTTTCCCCCACATTTTCCATCAGCTGTACACAATGTGAAATGAAGAGAATTAATTTAATAGTTGCTGATGGCTTAAGCAAAAGCAGCCTCTGTGAAGCCCAGTCCCGAAAAAAATTGTAGGTATTGCTGACTCATTCTGCAATTCAGAGAGGATATTTCTTCCAGTAATCTGTTTAATTCTGAAAGACTAGTGAAAAGTTCCTTAACCAGGAGCGGCTCCTACAGATGGATAATTTGTGGCATACACATCTGAAGCTTTCATTGGAAAACCAGTGTATTCTGTTATTATATTTGGAATGCTGTAAAAACTGTAATTGCAAATAGCCCATGTTTCCATTGTTATCCCTAGCCCAGCTTAAAAATATGGAAACGTGACGTGATGTATTCAAAAAGAGGAATACATCATGAAAATGTAGGTACAAGAACACATAGTGGGTTGGGTAACATGCCTCCAGCATTGCTTGTTCCATGATTCCAAACAAACATTTAAGAATCTGTGCTTAAATTTAAACCGGGTCTTTAACAAAGCCTGTCCCTATGCAAAGCATTTAAGCTTATGCTTAACCCGAAAGGCTGCATCCAAACAGAGCAGCATGAAGCAAATATGGGCTGATGCAAAGCCCACCGATAGCCGAGCAGGTGTGTCAGACCCTTATTTAGAGCACTTGCTAGAATGGGGGTGTCCACTTGTTCATCCCACCATGCTTGAATGTACCCCTAAGGCAGACGGGGCTGTGTTCGGCTGAAAGGAATGCAGGGGGTGCAGCCTCTGCCCTAGCTCACCTGAGATTTTGGAAAGGGTTTGGAAAAAGCTTTTGAAGTACATTTCAGCAGAAGTATCTGCCATTTCCCCCCATTTCTTGGTCCTATAGCATAGAGTGTCTTGTTCCTCTCCAGGTTCTCTGCATTTCGGGAGACTGTCTCCGGGCACTGCTAACCGCTGCCACCAACAAGCTCTGCCTGTGGGGTTAAGGAAGCGATTTTGGGAGCATCCTTGGGGCTCACGAAAGGTGCTAAACAATGAGGGGGTGGGAAGAGGGTGCAGGAAAAACAAGTTTAAAAAATTTCCACTTTTTTTTATTGATGGAATCTTTCCATACTTGTGTGTACCGATTCCATTTCAGCTGTTATCAGTTACCTGGAGGGTAACAGGGTTGCCATAAGCTCAAGGCAGAGCACAGCGCTCAGCCTTTCCAGCGCCTTTTTGCTTTGCAAACAGGTGAGAAATGATTCCTGTTAGGCACTGCTCCTAGGGTACGAGGGGGATGTGTGTATTTAGAGATGTGCACAGTAAGTATACCTGAGGCTGCGTGTGGTCTCAGCATTGGTCCTGCACATTTTAAGACTAAAACATTATAAAGCTTCCAGTCTGCTTTTCAAAGACGCTTTAAAACAGACTTTTGAATATGTGGATATCGAAGCTTTGTTGCTGGGTACGGAGGGAACAACAGGTGATTCAGGGATGTGGGGCTATCCTACAGGTGATGTTTTTTGCACCAGAGTATGAGGAGACAAAGAGCGGTGGTACATTAAAGTACTTTCACACTGGAATGTTGCGAATCCTGATGTTTGTCTCAAGGTCTTGCACACAGAGACAGGTAGGAGATGCACGGGCTGGTGCAGAGCCAGGCAGCCTGGCTGGGGTTTGGCAGCCTGAGGACTGGGTTCATGTGCTATTTTGCATTTCTGGTCAGATAAGTTCTCCTAAAGCTTTAGGCATTCCTGGAAAGGGACAGCATATTTCGCACAGGCTCTATGGGAGACCCGACCGTGCAACCTGTCTAGTGCGGAGGGAGCTCTGCCATGAGTCGGGAGAAAAGGGGGAAAGCTCAGTTGGGAAAATGTCATGGAAACAGGCTGCTCCTTAGGTTTGTATGATTTTTCCGTCATTGTCCAGTGATGGGGAATGGTTGAGCAAAGATGTCTTAGCGCTGTGTTTGAAATGTAGTAACATTGGCCCAGGAAATTAGTTCAGATGTTCATAAAAATGGAAAACACTGAAATCACGGCGTTTGCAGGATAGTAGGGAGGCTTTGTCTTCCTTCCTGCAATTTACCCTCCTTTGTTGCTGAGACCCAAGGACAATGTGGACAAAGAGCAGGACCTGGCTCTGTGCGCCTGGTGCCATGGTAGGAAGAAAGCTGATACAGGAGCAACCACCTGATGAAAACCATTGTGACAACTGCCATCGTGGAGTGCTGCATCCTAAACCGGTTCTCACTAGATGTTTACAATCATGTATCTGTGTCTTAAGTGAAAGACAATCTTGTTTACTGTGTGATTTCATCAGCTCCTACAGCTTGAAGCACCGCAAGGCATCCTGTGCTCTGACACCCAAAAGCTGATGGATTCTCAGGGTGGGGGGATTGTACAAGACCCCTCCCACACCCCCAAAAAAACCCAACCCCAACCCCCTCAGGCTTCTGGAGTACCTGACGTTTCTTCTTTGATTTCATCTTGGGGGCGGGAAGGATGCACAGCTGAAAACGACACAGAAAAGAGAGAGGGGTGGGGGAAGTATGCTCCTAAAATGTTTTGAAGGATAAAAATTACCTGCTTTTTGTGAGCTGTGTGCGATAAATTCGTTCTGGGCATTAGTTATCCAAATTACTTCGTCCTTTTATCTAACATAAAAAAACACTGTCACACTCTTAACTAATCTTTCATTTTTGTGTGTAGATGCAATATCGGATGCTTAATTAGTCCAATAATTATTCATGCATTACTGTGAACTTTCTGAAGTATAATGGTAACTTGTTAAATGTATAATTATTACCACTGATAATTAGCAACCTTTTTTTTTAATGTGCATCACTGGCCCTGTAGAAAAAAAATAACATTTGCAATACTGAATGGGGGAATTCAGCGGCATTCACATCTCGTGCAGCCTGAGTTAGGACTGAAGACTTGCCCTTGCTCGGGTAGGAGTCCCAATGTATTGTAGTCTTGGAAACTCAGTTGTACTCTATATTTTTAAGCAGCTACTATTTTTAATTTCCTGCTAATTTAACGCCTTTCTGTTGTCTTTGCAACAAGAAAATTGCATCCTTTGCGTTATTGTTATGAAAACCTTTAAGCCTCCTTTGACACAACTAATTCTATGTGCAATTCTTACTTTGTGGTGGTTTTTTCTTTTTCCTTTGGAAATTCAAACAACGAGCATTTGATTCCACAGCTGAAATTCTCTGTGAGGAAGTTTCTTTTTAAAGAGCCAAGTCTAATGCATATTTTCTATTTCACTTTAGAAATTTGAATGACAAAATACTGTTGCAAACTTGAAGATAAAATGCTCATTCCTGCTAAACGCTTTGGAAGTGCTTCTCTAGCCTGACCTATTCTTTTTATTACTGTGCATGACTGTGTTGCATAGAAATTTTTATGTGTGCGTGTCCATATATAGAGGTAGGTATCCATATATATATGGTCCCTATATAGACACAATTTATGTGCACACACATTCTTTAATACGACATTAAGTGCAGAACTGTATGTTATACAACATTACTGCTTCACTGTTATTCACTCAGAAGTTAAACATCACAGAAGGTGAGGTACGTCACGTCATTTTGCAGTCTTTAACTGGGTGATCACGCATTACTTCTGAAATAATGCATCCATGTGGAGCTTTATCAGTATGCTCAGAAGCTGCAGTATTTTAAAAACAGACATTTCTCCATTCCCTCCCTCACGAGCTTGATCTTACATGGCTCGAAGTCAGTGAAAGCATCCTTACTGACTTTGGTGCTGCAGGATGTGGAACTCTGCTCCCCACATTGGTCCATCCTCTGTGCAAGTGCAACTTGAATATGGTACTTCAAACCCTGAGCTGTCAGGCTTGCCCTTTGCTGTTTCAAAGATACAGTAGCATTTGCATGACTTTTTTTTTTTTTTTTTGAACCATTTTTTCTTTTTTTTAGTAAATTAATTACGAAAAACATTTACTGGGATTACTGATCAGTTCCTTTCTGATGCTATCTAAGACTTCTATATGTACTCAGCTTTACACATAGTAAGGGGTAATAGTAATAAAAATTACTATCTAATTTTTAAAGGAAGTTTAGGTTTTTATTATTTTTTTAACATAAAAGTTCTGAAGAAAATTTTTATTTTAATTAAAAAGAAAAAATCACAATGACAAATGGTTCCAAATAAAAATATTTTTATTGGACTGCTTCACCTTGGTCCTCAATAGCAGTTGTAAATGAGCCAATCCATTTACATACACCATTCTCTTCTCTGGGCTTCTCTGCCCATTCAGATTGTAGTTTCACATCATCTTTCACTTTTTCACAAAGAGAACCTATAGCGTACTGAAAAATGAGTGTCCAGCTGGAGAGGTCCCGATGCTTGAAGCTACCTAGATTCAAGAAACAATTTAATAATCACCAGTTATATATTTCTTGGATCAAGTTTCATATTTGGATTGCTCATTTGAATGAAATCTAAAGGGCTTTAAAGGTGGCATCTAGATATAGTTCTTCCCTACCCAAGTTACAAAGCAGATGAAAAGAAATAAACCAAAAGCGAATGATCAAGAAGAGCAATTAAAAGCTAAATAGTTCCCTGCTGTATCAGAGTGGCAATAACCTTTTGTTGTCTTGATTTACTGCTTTGTAAATTGGGAATATCATGGCTGTTTCTGATGTTGACACAGCACTTAACGGATAATTAGGATTGTCTACATGCTAAGTACTTCAGCCATACGTGATACTTTAATGGCAATACCCAGTCCTGCATATCAAAGCGGTGTAAGACCACGGTTTGTGTATGCATCATCTGGGACAAGAAAGGATGTTTTCTTCGCTTTCCCATAACCCATTTCCTTTCCTCTCCTGGCAATGTATGGGCTTAGAAGAGCTGCTACCTGGAGCCATCATGTAGTGGAGGTTTTGGGTGTAAAGATATTCCTGCATGGTATCGCTTTCTTTCTGTAACAACTGAATAGAGATCCTGATGGTCAGTGAATTCAGCCCATTAGGAGGATGGTCAGTATCCCCAGTAAAGACTGGTCTGGACAAGAAAATTGTTGAGTCTGCTGCTCCTTTGATCTCCATTTGCATAGATTGCTCGATAAAACTAAAAGCATAGAACAGGGCTGGAATGCTAAATACTGTGTGTGACCACTGGGCTGTACTTCGCTCTTTTATTAGCGCGAGGGTGATACATAAGAGCAGAGAGAGTAGAACCCTCCTTTTAACTCCTTCAGCCTTGCCTGTTCGCTGGCTGCTGGGTCCTCCAGAAGGCTTTGTGCTTTACGAGGTTGTCTGTGCAAGCTTGGCTGGAAGCGCGTAGCCCTATCGCCATGCTGAGCTCAAGTTAATGTATGCTGCTGCTTGGTAAACCTTGCTAATTTGGGTCCAGCACTGTGCTAACTTTAATTAAATGGCTTCTAATTCAGAGCTGGCTCATATCTTGGCTCCTATCCCCATTCATGGGAAGAATGAAATTTGCCTGCCCACAGTCACGTGACAAATCCCCACAGTTATCACTGAAGTACTTAACTGAGTTGGTATAACTTGGCACTGTGACTGTAGTGGCCTGACTTACTCGAATCGGCGTGAATGTTTTATTAGTATTTGCCATCAGATGTTCAGGGAGTCAGGGGAATGTACATTAAAATGTTGCATCCTTCAATCAGACACATAAAGGAAAATAATTTATCTGTTGCATCTTTTACCTCCAGAAAGTTGCCATAACAGCAATGGAAACTTTCCGAGTAAATAACGTAAACAACATGAGAAAGCCAGCCAACAGTGTCATAAAGCTACTCAATAATATATTTTGATTTGGATTGGAAATGATGTAATCTTCCTTTTTGTTTCTTGTAGTTATAATTTCTTTTCTGTTTTAAAAAAAATGATGAGAGCAATCAACATCTGCCAAAAGCAAATGATGTGTCAGCTTACCATAAATTCCTTGTGAAGTCTGGGCAAGTGTAAAAATCTAAATGTAACATTAATTGATCAATTTAACATACCAGAAAAGCTAAATTGCTCTATATGATGAAAAAAATCTCATTTTTGCCATGTTCAGAATATCCTTTTCAAGTGCAGCTACTTTACCACTGATCAATGACCACACAACGGAGATGAATTTCATACTCCTTCTCTGTTGTTGCAAATTATTTTAATTACCTCTGCAAAGGGTAATTGGCACAATCAGCAGAGGCTAGCAGATCATTTGGGAACATTCATTTTGCCAATTTATCCATTCTTGAAATGTCAATATTACTTTATTTTTTGTTACAAATTTCATATACATATACAGCTACAGTGTGTTTGCTAGAGGAACTTGTGACCTCGGTGTTCATGAGTTTATACATTTGTTCTGGCTACTAAAGCTAACCTGAATGTTAATGCAACTTTTCAAACACTATCATCTGAAGTCTTTTGTAAAAACAATATGTTTGTATTGTAGCACAGGATTGTATTTATGTAATGAGAAAGCATAATGTGCTCAATAAATATTGAAGTTCTTGGCCTCCTGCTGAGCATTTGATATTGAAGCGTACTGAGTTATAGACTTTGAAATTGATGCCCCTTTTCATTCTGGGCTGAATTTGCACCTTTGCTACAGTAATTTCAGTTTGCATCTCTGCACATAATTATTGTGAGACTGATTCAACAGGGGAACAATAAAGAGAGACAGAGAAAGAGTTCTGCCAGAACAGCAGGCAGTGTTGTATTATTTTAATGAAACTGGAAAGTTTGAGCAACTAAAACAGTAAACATTGCAAAATGACCAAAACAAGACTTCAGACAGTTGTTTTCTGGACCTCTGTTAGCCTCAGTATTTGGCGCTAAATTTCTGTGAAGTGAGTTGTAACTGTAAAAGAGCAGATTCTTGGCTGTTGTGGTCTCTTCCCCAACAGAGTGTGGGATCCTGTACGAAGCATCCATCACCTGTAGCTTCCAAACCCTTAGGTGTTGGTATGGATATCTGAGCAAGGAAATGCAACAAGGGTGTGAGAGAGGCTTATATCTTCCCAACCCTAAACTCAGTATCAGGTCCTCATTATGTATTCAATGCTCTGAGAACTCTTAATTAGCTCCCAAGGCAAAGGGGCTCAGGAAGATGACTGGCTCTTTTCATTCTGCACTGAGCTGTTGTAATTTTAAGTCATAAGTGACTGTAATCTTTCGCTCTGTGAATGTGTGTATATTTTTGATGTTTATGTTAGTGCTGAAATGCCCTCAAACCATGATTATTTTGCATTGGGATAATGAGCATCTCAAGGAGACATTTGTGGGGGTCAGTCTCTTCTCCCAAGTAACAAGTGATGGGACAAGAAATGGCCTCAGGTTGCACCAGAGGAGGTTTATGTTGGATATTAGGAAAAATGCCTTCACTGAAAGGGTGTTGAGCACTGGAACAGGCTGCCCAGGGAAGTGGTTGAGTCACCATACCTGAAGGGATTTAAAAGCTGTGTAGATGTGGTGCTCAGGGACACAGTTTAGTGAGGGGTTTGGCAGTTGTGGTTTAATGGCTGGGCTCAATGGTCTTAAAGTTCTTTTCAAACCTCAGTGATTCTGTGATTCTACAAGCTTAGCCCCTTGGAAAGTGTCGCAATACAAGCACACTGAGGACATAGTGATTTAGCAGCACTCCAAGATTTGGGACGATGGTGGTGGTCCCACAGAGGGCATTTCATCTCGCTGGCATCCTCTGCGACCAGTCTGTGTAGACTGTGCCCACAGTAGAGTCAGACCCTAGGCATGGTCCTACTGAGAGAGTCATTGACATGAAGCAAGTTCTTTCAATCAAGTTAAGAGCAGTGCATTTCTCATTCATGAAATTGTGGGGCCCTTTGAAGCCAATAAGAGTTCTGCTGTCATCTTCAGTGTGGATGGTGTTTAAGCCCCAAATCGGCAATAAGCTAAGTAGCTGAGGTCAGAAAGAAGTATGAGAACTGACTATTCCAGACAAATCTGTGGGCACATGGGAGTAGTCTGGGGTTTGGGGAGGGAGGTTTTCCAAGACACTTAGGAAGTTACCCCCATTTCAGCTGAAACTAGCTACTGAATTTCTCCTCTGTGTAATAGCAGATCTCTCCCAGTGTCCTTATTATAGTTCATTCAATATAAGAACAATAAAAGTGTACACAGAGGCCCAGCTACTCAGGCACTATAGATCCATTGACTTCAAGATCTGCTGAAAAATCAAAACAAAAGCATGCACAGAGGGGTCTTCAAACTTGATCTATAATTAACTTTAAAAAAAAAAAGCTGTGCCGGTTCAAATCCTCCTACTATACAGCATGATGTAAACTGACATACTGCCACTGACGTTGCCAGACTTGCATCAGTCACCGACCTGATTATCTAATGCATTGGGCTGCGGGTGCCAGAGGTGTAAAATGAAATTCCAGACAGTGCAGTTTTTCAGTGTAGTGAAACCAAAGCCTTTTCAATTCTTGTGAGCTGACTTTCTTAGGACACATCACCTTCTACAATTTAACTTTGATTTTACTACTTGGCTCAGTAAAGAGGCAGAATGACCAATGTGATGACGAAAGATGATACCGATAAGTCGATATCACTTAAGGTTATCGGTGAGTCTCTCCCATTACTTGAGATATTCAGGTTTCCTACACGTAAGTCTCTGGGATGCGTCGTCTTTAGACGTGAACACTCTCAATGGTCTTTCACAAAATATGTTTCCAATTTCTTTTTCCTGAGCAGCAGAAATGTTGCAATCAACTTTCTATGGAAAAATGCTATGGGCTACATTCATTTCGGATGTTGTACCCCAGCAGCTACAGCTGTGCTGTGTTGTTAGTGGGAGAGCGGGTTGTTCTGCTCAGTGGTTGTTGGTCTTCGTTTGGTCCTCTGACTCATAAGGAAGTTTTGCTGTGTTATTTTCAAATTTCAGTCCTCCTCTTTCCTTCTTTCCCCACTGCCATTCCTGTACTCTTGCCTATTGACTTCCCTTCCATCATTTTCCTTCTGCAGGAATATAAGGGTTTGTATTCCTGACTCGTTTTTCCTGAGTTCGCACCACTGTCTTCACTGCCCTTCACTTTATTGAACTCATTTACATCTCTGTAAGGAGTGGGAGAAAAATAGCACCCTTCAGTGCTCCATTTGCTCCTCTTGTTGCACAGGTGTAAATAGCAAGATATGAGATTGTCGGGGATTAGGTCTGTCTCACACTACTCGGGCACTGAGCTATGCTCGCAATTTGAGGTTCAGAAAACACCAGGAACCATCAATTTTCATGTTGCGCAGCGGTGCGATGGTATAGAATAGCCTAAAATCTTTGATCCACCGTCACTACATGTTTGTGTGCTGTAGAAAACTCTGAACAAACCTGAATTTAGATGCAAGTTTATAAGTCCTGAATTGGTCAATATTGTCTTTGAGATATCAGGGTTTGCTGCAACCAATTCATGCTATTCTGTACATATTCTTTGGCTTGTAAACGATTCAGTCCTCTGTAGGTTCCCAGGCATAGGTTAGTATTGCTGGTGTGAAAAAGTTTTCACTTCAGCCAGCCATTCTTCCCTCGTTACAAGGGCATTCATTTGCTCACCTACCAGTTTCTGAGCTATGGAAATAACACCGTGATCTATTAAGAAAAGTGGACCCTGTTTACTAGGCTGGCTTAGAAACTGAGGTCACCCAGTAACTGCTTCAAGAGCAGATAAGTTTTGTGTGGCCGTGGAGGATTGGGACCTCAGAGAAAAGGTGGACAGCTGAGGACGGCAAGCACCACGACTCTTACCTGGTAAACCATCCTGTTTGCGTACCAGATCCCTACACGTGGGTATATTTTGAGTTCATTAGTTATTCTGCCTGTTTATCCGGGCTTCCATTCACAAAGCCAGTGCATCTCAAAATTTTGGTTTAATACTAGTTTATAACTACTAAAGTTACTACACTGAAAAACTTACCAACTCTCAGAACTTTAACAATTTTCTTTAACCATGCGCTTCTCAGAATAAGTCTGCGCAGTGACCTGCATGACATGGAATGTTTTGCTCTGGTTTTAAAATACATTGATCTGCATTCTGTCTTTGGAGACACAATCTGACCTAGGTCCTATGGAGCTCACAAAAGCACGTAATGGTTGAGGATGGAAGGGACCTCTGGAGGTCATGTGGTCCAACCTCTGCTCAAGCAGGGTCCCCTAGAGCCCGCTGCCCAAAACTGTGTCGCCCTCATCCTTCCAAGGAGGGAGACTCTACCAACTCTCTGGGCAACCTGTGCTCAGTCACCCTCACAGGAAAAGTGATTCCTGATGTTCAGAGGGAGTTTCCTGCGTATAGATTTGTGCCCATCACCTCTGGTCCTGTCACTGAGCACCACTGAGAAGATGCTGGCTCTGTCCTCTTTGCACCCCTCTCCAGATTTTGTACACATCAGTGAGATCCCCCCGAGCCTTCTCCAGGCTGAACAGCCCCAGCTCGCTCAGCCTTTCCTCATAGGAGAGGTGCTCCAGCACCTTAATCATCTTCATGGCCCTTCACTGGACTCTCTCCAGTAGCTCCAAATTCACAGCCATCCATACATTTTTAAGAGTAAAATTTAGCCCTGTGGCTTTTTTGTTTGTTGTTTGTTTGTTTTAATCATTCTGGCTATTTCGGGAACACTTAAAGTGGAAAAGTAATGAGAAAATAAGAATATCTAATTTACTCTCTATTTCTTTTTTCCTGCTAGCTCTGCTTAAGAGGCTGTGGTCTTGATCTAAGCCATCTAAGAAATGAACAAAAGAACAATTTATACGGGAGATTAATGAGTGTGAGGGGCTTTGGTAATACGGCAGTAAGTACCATAGAAATGTTATAAATACCTAAAAATTCAGCACAGAGAGGTATGGGCAAAACTCCAAATGGTCGTCACTATTGTAAGATGGAAAATAAAACCCTTAATGGGCAAAACCTCTGCCTGTTATTGGTAAGAAGCACTAAAAGTAGGCATTCTTAGGAGCACTTGTGGTTGACTAGCACTTGTTATGCTGCAGGAGAGGAGTAGTAGTCCTGAGGAAGAGGTTTTTCTTTGTCATATCAGCAGTTTTAAGTAGAGCGCAGATGCTTTATGCTTCCAGGCTTGGTTGCATTGGAAGATGTATTGAGAACAGTGCAGAGGATTTTTTTTTAAAAAGCAAGTGATGTGCTAGGAATTAATGGTGTAACTAGTGAAATTTTACTTCTCTCACTTGTAGATACTACAGACACTTTTCACTTTTGCATGTGTTTCTAATTGAGATAGGTGTAAAGTCAGGCATTTTCACAGAAGTCACACAGGCCAGAGTGTACAATAGCAATTAAGTATCAAGTGTACATATGACTAATTAATTAGTGCCATAAGGAAACATATGTTTTGGCTCCTTCCTGGAGCCAATTACCACATGCCTGCGTTATAAGGCAGAATGAGAAGCGGCCCCATGCTGAAATAGGAGTTCATTACAAAACAACATGACAAAGAAGGAAGCAAGTATATGCTGACCAAGCCAACTAGTACAGAGCCACAGCAAAGGAAAAAAACGGTCAGGGAAACTTCTGCACTGAAAAGAAAGCTCAGGTTGCCTTCAAGGGGCAACTTCAGCTCATAGGTGCACTTGTGCAACTTTTTTTAAAATTAATGTACAACGCATAAACATATATAGGGCTGAATATGGCCCATGGCTGAAAAAGGCATAGAACTTTCTTCTGATGACCCCATCAAGGTTGGAACGCAGACAGGTTTTGGTACTCCCTTATTTTGCTTGGTTTGGGTTCATATTTGTGTACTTACCGTGTCACTTTGATTCACTCCATGCTCATTCCTGAGCCGTGATTCCCCTGGTTGTCTTCCCAGCCTCAAAACAGCTCATTCCTCTTGAGAAGGAATGTGAGCAAAATGGAGCAAATAGTTCGCTTCAGCATCAGGATAAGGACAGGCAATGGGCTTTCGGCCAGGACGCTTCTAAAGAGTCAGTAAGGACACCAATCCAGGCTTACCAGCTGACCTACAGGCTGGAGTTTGCTCCCTTCTACACTTCCCAAAGACAGCAGGGACTTCCCAATTCTTCCTCACTTTTAGAGGCTGCAGGGGTGGTCCCTTCCCCAGTCTTTATTCTGCTGGGATTTCATTATCCTCAGAAGACTGTCTCCTTGAAAGATGCTTCTTCAAATGATGTAACTGGGCTTTAAGGTACAGTTGCAGAAGTCAGGTACAATTATATGACTTGGTTAAATCTGCCATGTAAATTATTTTTCAAGTGGCACTAAAAATGGCGTGCTGTCAGTCACCGAGAACGTGGACAGGGTTCACCTGCAGCTTGGCAACTGAGTGTTGGCAGAAACTTTATACCATATTCATTGAATATTTGCACAAGCAAGGATCACATCAGTGACAATAGTACAAATTTGTAGGTTAAATACAGGAATGCCTTCAAGCAAAATGACAGAGTGACTGGTAATGCCATCTGACCCTGTGATTTGCTTCAAACTTAGCTTAGATATTATTTTACCCAACTCCTGAAACGAAGTGTGGCAAGCACAAGTATGTTTAAAATAAATCTCTTCAGTGTTTGTCATACTTCCATTCCCACCTTGCATGGATACAACTCACATTGCTGCTCTGATATTTCTATCAGACCTAACTGAACAGGTTTTAAAAATCTTTAGCGTGGCTTTATGGTGAGAATATTCATGACTACAAATCCACAGTTTGCTCACCGTTAACATAATCCAGGTACACATTTTTCCTGTGCAGTCATTCATGGGAAATGTAGCACAGACAAGAAAGCCGTATAGGCTCGTGGTTTTTATATTTGACCATCTGTGCTTCTGGTTGCCAAGAAAAAGTCCTTTGCCTTTGCTCCTATCATTTCATTGACACTCTTGGCAGGTGGGGGTTTTATTGGCTTTTTATTATTTTACCTAGTTTTAGCCTTAGTGTCCCCTCTTTAGGTCCATGGCAGTATTTTAAGAATATGCTCCCTTCTTTCTTGCTGTCTTCTTGCCACTGAACATCCCGTTCAGCCATTTTATTTCTCATCTTGACAGCTTGCCGTCCCCTCTGGCTTTTTTGCTTCCACGCTGTGGCTTGTGAAGACTGCTGCTTTAAACCTGAGCACTCCTCATTTCTCCCCCACCTCGTCCCCGAAAACCGTAGGGATCTGTGCCTCCCACTGCAGCCCCGCCAAAGCCACGGGTCCCCAGGGACCACCCTGCTCCGTTAGCCATCCTCTTGGCATTTGCTCATCACAACTGTGCTGCTTACAGCTTGAAGGTGACACTGCCTCCCATGTCCCTGTCGAAGAGGGTGATGACCTCATTACGGCTAAAACAGCCAGTGCAAAGAAGGAGAGAAAGATGGGGCAAAACCATCTAGAACTGATGCTTGCTTCAGCGTCTGGGGTTGTTGAGGTCTACCTGTGCTTCTGTGAGCACAACCCACCTGGAGAACCCAGGGTGAGCCCAGTGCAGGCACTGACCAGCTCTTCCGAGCAAACACACTCATCGTTCTGGTGGGGGTGACTCTTCTCCGAAGGAGGGGTCTCTGGGTCTGCCCCGAGCAGCATGGCGTGCTCTGCCTCCTGGCCACTCTCCTGCTTCCAGGGCAGCCAGGGGTGCCTGCAGGCGGGCTGACGGGGGCTGTGCCAGGGCTCAGCCCCGCTGTGCTGCTGGCCACGCTCCAGCCCGCCAAGCTGCTCTCGGTGGGGTCAGCACTCACCTGGATGCCCGGTGCTGAAGGTCAGGCTCTGAGGCACCCCCTGCGCCTTGGCTTTTCAAGTGCAAAGTGCTGCTAATTGTGCTCTTTGCTTCTCGTTATTATTTCAGAACCCCTTTGGCAGGGCACTGTCTTGTAGGGTTTAAGATGAGCCCCAAGGCACACTTAGTGTATTAATAATACCACATGAAGGTGCTGGACATAAACAGGAAAGGCCTTGGCGTTCTTTCAAAGAACAAAAATTCAGTTCTTCATCCAGAAACACAGCTGGTACTCACAAATTCATCATAAAAAAAATCCACCAAGTTTTCTTAAAAATTTTTTTTGTCCAGGCTCTGATCCATGTACCTCCCTGTAGTGTTTCTTGGCACATCTCTAATCAGAGGGAGGTAACAAATAGGTGAACATTTATCACGTCTTTAATAAACTGGACCAAAAAAAAAAAAATCGAGATCGTGTTCAAAACTCATTTGACAAAAACTCATCAAATAAAATTATTTACTGTAATTGTGGTCTCCTGGATTTTGATTTGTTGCCAGACAGTATTATTTAATGTGCTCAGAAATGAATAATTGGTATTCCAGTGGCACAATATATCAGAGCAACATCAAAGCCATTTATAGCTTGTGTGGCTGAGTTGCACATGAGGTTTAAGAAAATATTCTGTTTAAACACACTTAGTTGTGGGGTTTTTTATGTTAAAGCATTATCAGGATAACAATATTTCATTGGAGGCAGATGACTATCCAGAAATATAATTAATCATGATTATTTATGTCATACCTAATTATCGGGGAATAGCCCCAGGGATACACTTCGGTTATATTTCAGAACCTTCAGACTATAATTACTTTGCTTTGTATTAAATATTCTTTCCACACTCTTGAAGAAGTTTAGAACATATTTACGAGAAATAAGGTCAAAGGGATAGAAATAAGTAACGTACAATCAAATAATGAAAATACGTGCATTTGGGGAAGTGCTGAGTTATTATGAGGAAGTATAATTTCATTCTCTTCATAATTAGGTAAAAGGAATGGCTTTCTACTGTAGTTTTTAATATGTGAACGCACTAGCATAACAGCAAGGGCTTTAAAACCTAGGCCTTTTAAAATTCTGTTAATGTAGTGTAAAATGGATTAAAAGTTGGAAAAAAAACCCCTAATCCTACCTAAGGGTCTGAATTCTCAAAGACTTCTCATTTGTAAATTTTGAAAGCTATTTTTCAGTGAGGACCTTTCATATTCTAAGGAGTTTCATAGCTTCTGGTGTTCCTGTAAAAAATATTTATGTGCATTTCTGGCTTATTATTTATAACTCATTGTGTGTGATTAAAGCATTTAATAGTAGATGTAAAATTAGGTAACCAAGGTACGTCAGTATGTATGTGTGTAATTTACATTCCTGGTTGTTAACGATATTGAATACCTTTATAAAGAAGAAAGGGTAAGACTGAGTATAAGACCTCAAAACATGCACACACTGGTGGACCTAAGCTATAATTTTATTGAAGGGCATACCACACAACAAAGTCATTCCTGTATAAATGAAAACCCGCACATTTATTTTTACAAATAAGGTTTTTTTCCCCTTGTTTTTGTTGATAAAAAAGACAATAACATATTTTCAGCACCGCTATAGCCAGAGGCTGTTTTTGGGAACACAGTTCTTGCATAAGAGATTTACAGAACTATGCTGGAATGCATGTCATTACACTGTCTGGGAAAGTAGGTTGGGGGGTGGGTTGGCTTTGGGGATTTTTTTGGTTTGGGTTGTGCTTAGGAAAGGTATGTATGAGCAGGCCCAAAATTCACAGTATATTTGGTTAATTTATGAGCTGACATAATATGAGCTTAGAGGTACTCATTCAGCACAGCATTTTGGTGTGTGCTTAACAATGACGTAAAGTTGGAATCTACTGACCCGGATTGGCATGGTTACCACGATGTGTATGGTTACAGACACTTTGTACCAGGACCAGAGTCCTTAGTGCAGCTCTCGTTGAACAGACTGATGCTGGCTTCAGCCAGCTGCCCTGGGACTTGATGCTTCCATCCAGCTGTCAGGTAGTGAGCGCCGAATCTCCTCTTGGTTTTGGCAGGCATGCTTTAGCATCTGGGTAGTTTCACTCTTTAGACCTAATCTTACATAGGTCCCATTGATTTTGGAACCATGTTTCGCTAAAGCTTTTGTTGTGACTTGTCCGTGATTTAGTTAACCAAGAGTGAAGTGCCTTGGCAGCCGCGTCGTTGCTGTATTTAATGCCCATGCCCTGGTTTTAATGGCTATGTATTTCATGACACAGTTTTGAAACCTCTGCAGGGTTTGACTTTACAAAACCCTCATTAAAGTGAAATTCGAGGATTTTTTCCTTTTCGCTAAATTATTCAACCTGCTTAAATATTAAGAAAAAAATAATAAGGGTGCTATTTTAAAATGCTAAAAAGGAATGCCTCGTGTTAAGGTTCAAAGTCAACAATCTCCTCTTAACACTGGGGCAGACAAATACGGAAATCGTTTGCTAGTGTTTAACGTAGAGACAGCCCTCAGACAGAGTCCATTACAGTTTAATGACAGTGCACTGTTTATCTAAAGCAGTGATGAAAAACAATGTGTACATTTGAACTGCCACCCTATGTCTTCTGTGAATAATCATATGTGAAATTGAATGTTACCTGGGGAAATATTTCCTTAACAAATGTCTGATTTTTTTTCTACCTCCTATTCCAAAAGGTATTTTTCTTCTCTGTTTGCTTCCTAGCCTTAGCTGGGGACACATATATACATATATATCTATATATCTACATATATACATAGATATTATTTTTTTTTTACCCCACCTATTATTTGAAATGTCATTAGAACAGAAGGCAAAGTGTTTGGGTAATTGAACATTCAGTTAATTAAACCAACTAATATTGAAAGCCAGTGTTATGAATTGACTACTGTCACTTGGCATTTTTCCCCTCTTTTTATCCACTTCCCTGAGATTTCTGAGCATTAGTGTCTGAGTGGTGCCCGACTTGTTGCTGCTGATGGACAGGGGCAGCCTTCCCTTAATAAAGCACTAAGGTGGAAACAATCATCTACTGACTTCATGGAGAATATTAAATGTTTCATTTTAAATTTTTCCTCCCAACGTACCAGCCTCCAAAGGCAACCCACAGGTAAAACGCAGTGAAGCTTATATATCTGATGTTGATTCAGCTTGCACTGCGGTGAGCTGAGGCACTTCCCCGAGCAAATCTTCCCGAAGCGGTGGGTGGCTGAGGTGAGAAGCTATCCATCCCCAAAAGGCTTGGGGGAATTCAGCTACCGGCAGCACCTGGGAAATGACAAAAGAGAAATAAAAAAGGAAGCGAATTCTGGAAAAGGGAAAGTGGTCTACATTTAAGCTAAACATGCCAGGTTTTTTTCCATGACGGAGCAGTCTTGTGCCCGGGTCTAAACCCCCTCCTCATGTCGCAGTGGCTGATGAGCCCTGGGTTCTGCAGGACCTCCTGGGCCAGGCCACCGTGGTGGCTGCTCCCCAGGCTGAAAGCTCTTCCCTTCCCTAAGCAGCCTGCACTGACGTGACACGTGTGCCACAGTCAGTGGGAAGCTGCAGCTCAGTTCTGGCTGGCAAGGGATGCTGAGCAGGACGTCTGCGAGGGAGGGGGCTGCCAAGCTGGGAAAATTTAGAGGGTTAATTAACGTTGATAATATACAGTTGTGGGCTTGCTTCAGGGGCGGTGGGTTGGCTGACGTGGATAATGTACAGCTGTGGCTTGTTCCTGCTAAGTAGCTAAATAGCACTGAGGAGCCTGGTAGAGAAGGAGGCAGCACATGAAGAGGAGCCCTGGATGTAGGAGAGATGAGGAGAGCCCCCGGGAGAAGCTGAGAGAAGAAGGGGGCCCAGACGAGGAGAGGCTGGCTGGAGGAGAAGCCAGGAACCCAGATGCAGCAGAGTCAACAAGCAGGATGGACTGGCCTGAAGAGGACGAAGAAACAGCATGGACAGTAGGTGAACATTTGGAACCTTGTGTGGGAAAGCCTTGTTGCAGTCGGCTAGCTTTGTAGTGCTGTAACAGTGTCTTTACACATGGCTACACGGACAACCCAATTCCCAGAGCAGAAGCCAGCGCTCTGCAGTAAGGCACAGTGCTGCCAGCTGCTTGCTAGCATGTAAGCTGGATCAGGTGGCTTTGCCCTGGTCCTTGGCTTTTAGGAGTCAGCAGGGTTCATAACTTCAAGTCCAGGCTTGATCAGAAAATGTCTCTTCCTTGTAAAGCTGCAGGTGAGTTGGTGAATCACTGCAGAAGTGTTGCCTCAGTAACAGCAGCAGATGAAATTGAGCAGGAGTTGCTGTGTGCCACGGGCTGCAGTATCTGGAGTGCCCAATGGCACTTCATCTGCTGCCCATAGCTAGGGACACAGCTGCCCTTCTGGGAATGGCTACTGTGCTGCAGCAGGGAAAAGCCTCAGCATCGCTGAGACCCCACAAAAGCCAACCCACCCCTACAAGCACACTCTCTTCTAGGGCTGTTTATTGTTTGTACCTAAGACTGATCCACCAGCCGAGACAAGCCAGCTCCCACCATGCTGTGCCCACAGCGGTGTCTGAGACCTCAACATGCCCACTGCCCATGGGGGCATGGAGCCCATGGTGCTCAGTGCTGGTGCCAGGGCTGCCAGGAGTGAGCTCAGGGCTGCCCCTTCTGTGCTTAGGGGCAACGGCAGCATAGAGCCCCCACAGCTGGCACTATGCACCCCAGTAGCATTAACAAACCTTCCAGGCACCAGGAATCCCAGGAGATGGCCAAAGCAGGGGAACATCCTGCCCAGCCCCTCGCCATGTCTGCACCGAGGGGCTGCAGCAGTGCATGGCAGGACAACGCTGCTCATCTGTTCAGGAGACCCCACGTGTGTGGGGTGTGCTAACACCACATGGGGTGCGTTGGTGACAGTGCCGGCACAGGCTCCCCCATCACTGCAGGGCTCACGCTGTGCCAGGACACCTGTGGTGCTCTCAGCCCAGCTCCTGGCTCCGGACAGGACCCTGCAGAGGAGGAGGGCAGGACAGCACCAGCAAGTGCCGAGCGGTGTTAGGGCTGCTTCTGAGCAGTGATGTCCCGGATGCAGGTGTACAGGAACATGTACTGGTCCTGCAAGAGAGGAAGGGGGTCTGGAGTCAGGTTTCTGACAGAGACCTCCTGGTTGCAGGACTAACCCTGCAATTTGCCTTAAAAGGTCCTAATTAACTAACTGTATAATGGCACAGCAGGATTTGTTGTCCCAAGTGATTCATGTTTGCCCTGTGTCACCAGAGTCGCCCAGAAAGGAAGAATCAGACCCAGAGCTGTAGTTACACTATGTTTGTTTCCTCCTGCTCCATCATCCTCATGATGAGGATGAGAGGAACATCCTCATCTGAGATGGGGAGGAACAATGTCATCTGACTTCCTCAAGGTGCCCCAGTGGCTTTTGGACATGCCATGGTGTTTGCATCCAAAACAAGACCGAAGAGCAACTCCAGTGATGCTGCAGGGCAGCGAGCAGGGAGATCTCTGCCTGCTGGAGTGCACAGGACCTGGCAGTGACCTGAGGCCAGGAGTGAAGTCCTCTGGAGCAAGTTTCCCTTGGTGGTAGTCTTAGTGTACATCAGTCAAGTGCTGACAATGGATCAGGGTAGATCTCCGCAAGTTCTCAGCAGTAGACAAAAAGATCTGGATGGTTTTAGTCCAGTTGCACCATTTCTCTGTTTTTAAGATCACCAGAATGATCCATCAGTACCTAATGTAGGTCCAGAGATCTCAAGCTGACTACGGGTTTGACAGGAGGTTCTGCTCAAATGCCAGGCCATTCCAAAATGATGCTAGGCAACAAAACACCCAGGACTGACCACCACCCATAGCAGGGCTCGGGGGAGGCAAGATGTGGGAAAGGTAAATGAGGTTGTACTCAATGCACAAAGCTGGAGGGCAGGGCCAGCCTGCAAACGATGTAGGTCAAAATCACATGGTATCCAGGAAAGGGGGATTAGGGACTCAACAGAGGGGCCTCCGAACAACTCACTAATGTGTTGGCTAAGCTGCAAGTCACGAGGAGCCTCCTCCCCTGCTGGCAGTGGGTTTAGCCCCACTGAAGGGCTGGGAAAGCCACAGATCACACAATGGCTGTGGTTCCAGGTCACCAGAGCATGTTTTCAATGAGCCTGGCCTGATTGTGAAATCTGGAGTGACAGCCGAGCATTGACTGGCCAAATGCAAGAGCACATCCCCAGAGACACGCGCCGCGCTGGAGATGGGGGTGCTTAAATACCTGGTGGTTAGTTGTGCACAATCCCTCAAACGTTCATCTTCTCCCTTGTTTGGCTACTAAACCCCCCCGCAAAGATCATCTGATGCCCCCAGCATGACAGCAACATGCCCCTGTGAGAGATAAAGGGGTCCTGGCAAGCCCTGCCCGGTGATGGAGGAGGCTGGCAGCCACATGGTAGCGGGCTGGAAGGCAGCTCTGCCTGTCCTTCACCGGCTGTGCTGGGATCAGAGCGACCACTGCTCGCAGCAAGGTGGGAAGGCAGCTGACTCTGCCGGCCCCCCTGAGCGGGGCAGTGGCTTTTGATCAGCGCTTGCTGTGCCTTTATGGGTGCATTGTGTCTCCGCTCAGCAAGACTGCTGCTGAAATACAAAGGAGCTCTGAAGCGGGGGCAGCAGACGCTTTGCCCTCCTCTGGCTCCCACCATGCACATGGTTCACATTAATTAAGAATGCAATTAGCTGCTTGCAGGCAACTGAAGCTGGGAAGCCCCAGAGAGATCTGCTCCAATTCTGCTGTCCCCTGTGGGGAGGGTTCCCAGGGATGCTGCATCAGCTCATTCAGCAGTCACAGCAAATGAAAGCGTTGTACAGAGGGCATCTGTGCCACCAGCACCCATCAGGAGAGGCACGCCGGAGGCCTGTGGGGCTGGGCTGGGCTGGCATGGCACAGCAAGGCACCACCAGACAGTGCCACAGCCCACACAGCTGCCGGGCAGCTGCAAACGTGGCAGGGTGTCCCACTGAGCCCCTTGCAGGCAGCCCCCGCTCTGGCAGCAGGCAGGGGCTGGGAGCAGGGTCTGCGTGTGGAGAATGTGGCAGGGAAAGGCACCGGAGAAGGGGAAACGCAGCCCACTCTGGGTACCCAGGCTAACAGCCATGTGCAGAGGCCAAGGGTGAGCGGGCAGGTTTGTCATGCAGGATGAAACCAGTGCTTCATGCTTCCCAGGGCAGAATGGGAAGAGTACCTTGCATTTATTGTAAGCTCACATGCAATTTAACCTATTTAAACTCCAGAACTGAGGAGATGGAAAGCTCTTCCCTGAGAAAAGACAGCCTTTAGCCCTTGGTGGCTGGCAGAGCCACAGGGTGGGGAGGAAGCATGGAATGTATCCCTGCAAAGGCTGCACGGGGAGCAGGCAGCATGCTGCCAGCTCCAGGCAGCTCAGTCTGAACGGTCTGTTCAGACCTACCTGAACCACCTACCAGAGTTGGGGTCATGAGACAGCAGCTTCTTGTCAGCTGGAGGGTCACGCCATAGACATCCACGGTTCTCTCAGCTTTCATCTGGTGCAACAGGCAATCCAGGGAGATCAGCGTCCCCATTTGGCTCATGCCACCACTGCAAGGGACAAGGGAGGGACACTGATGCCAGGCCAGGCTGAGCTGAACCTCTATGGAAGTGGGCACCAACCCAAGACGTCAGAAGCCCCATGAGAAAACACGCAGCAACTGAGTATGGTGGGGACAGAGGACTGTGAGTACTGGTCTAGGTGGCGGGGAGGCCTGTGCTGACCAGGGGATGGGACCCCGAAATGCCCACTGAAGGAGCCCAGAGATCCAGCCTACCCTGCCCTGCCGAGCTGTGCATCCCTCACCCGAGCCAGCTCTGCCTGTGTGCTGGCTGTGCTGGCTCCTGTGGGACTGTGAGCTCTCCCTGGCTGCAAGAGGACGAGGACATCAGGGCTGCCCCCATGGTCCTAGCAGTCAGCCCAGGGATGGCCTGGGCACCTCAGCCCACTCTCAACGTGCCCCAGAACCTCAGGGCCCTTGGTGGAGGGCGCAGGCTTGCTGGTGGCTGAGCCAGGCTGCTGTGCAGCCCGGTGAGTACCGGCTCTGGGAGGCTGCCCACGGAGGGAGCAGCAATGTGATGTACCTGCAGTGCAGCAGGAGAGGACCGGCTCTCTTCCGGGGGCTCATGCACCGTCTGACAGCAGTGAGGAGCTCCACCAGGCTCTGGACATCCGGCTGCTTCTTGGGGCTCCAGAGCGTGTACAGGAACTGTTGTACCTGCCTCTCCTTTGCTTTCTTCTCCTGGTGAAACACAAAGACTTGACATGGCTCTTGGGGAGCGATGGGTGAGTTTGGATGCAGAGAGGTCCCAGCTCTCCAATCCTTAGGCTGTCAGATGCTTTCCTGAGCTAACTGCTAGCTTCTGGAAAGCTGTCCAGGCAGTCTCGGCTGGGGCATTGCCCACCACCCGTGCAGCGGCTATGGTGCTTCTGGCAACCTGCTCTCCTTCCCCATGGCACCTGACCTGCCCCTTGAGAGGGAGACAGAACTATGTAGGCCTTCTCAAAGAAGGTCAGAAAGACCTGCATCTCCTATGTCCACTCAGCAGATGTTCTGGATGCTGCAGTCTAGATTAGCCTCCTGCATTTGCAGACTTCTGGCACTCTGCTCTTGCAACTCAAGACAAGTCTCCACGGACCTTTCAGCCCTTGTCCCTACAGACCTGTTTGCTAGCAGTGAAGAACATCCCAGGCAGTGGGAGCCAGGCCAGCACCACCAACACGTACGTGTTTCATTTTGAGCTGGATACACCTCCACCCGGAGACAAGCTTCTCTGTGCCACACTGGATGGTTAGCATCTTTGTGCAGAGAGAGTCTCCTTCCAGTGGCCAGCACTCCTCGCTTGGGACCTGTGTACAACAGCAACTTTGGCTTCATGTTGACGGTTGCCATCTTCCAAATCAGTTACCATCTTAGGGGTCTGCGATGGGGTTAGACCGAGAGCACCCTCAACATCACTCCATGCCCGTTCATCCCCTAGCTAACACTGGAGAAGTTTTGGAAGCAACAGCAGATTGCAGGCAGCTTCCGTGTTAACACAGAGCTGCTAGGCCCCCCACCTCGCCTGCTCAGAGGCAGGAGCTGCTGTCCTTGAGATGCAACTTGAAGAGTACCAGCTGAGTCCAGGGCCATGGACTGCGTGGTGGGCAGACAGAACCCGTCTCCTGTGACAAGCTGTGGGACCACTTTGACACAGGAAAGGTTTAGCTTTAGCTTTAACTAAGCTGGATCTGCGCCCAGGCTTCAGGAGGCAGTGAAAAGAGTTCAAGTTTTGGAGCTATGCTAGGTTCCAACTCCATTAAAGAGATCCCTGCTCTGCCACGGCACAGGCAGGCACGGAGCCTCACCTCCCCCTTCTCCTGTTGTGGGAGAAGTGTTAGGATGGTGTGAATGTCCTGTTCCCACACCAGGGTCCAGAAGTCCTCCATGGTCAACTTGTCAGGCCCCTGGACAGCCAGATACTCCCTGCTGGAGCTGCAGCCCTGGGTGAGGAACGAGAACATCACTGTCCTGTGGGAGAGGGTGGCATAGGCACCCTGCCAGCCCAGATGGCTGAGGGAGAAGCCAGGAAAAGAAGGGAAGCTCAGCAGGTCAGGAGGCAATGAGAGAAGAGAAAGCACCAATGCAGGGAAGTGAGGACAGCCCAAACCGGGCAGGTGTGGGAAGATACATCCTCAGTCCCCTCTTGCCCACACAGGGTCACAGCAGCAGCGACCAGTGGAGCAGTGCAGGAACCAGGCAGCAGGGAGCAGGGGCACTGTGAGGAAGGGGGAGCATCACCTGCTGCCTGTGGGACCCAAGCACAGGGGTGGGCATTGGTGCTGGGGGTGACTCACCGGGACACGCCACACCTGCAGGAGACCTGAGAAAGGGCCCTGTTCCAGCAGGGAAAACTTCACTCTGGAGCGATCATCTGCAAAGTATGTGGGAGGTGGAGGGATCCAGGGCAGCCTTGCACTCACACAGCTCCTGCAGACCGACTGCCAGACTGCACAGCCACACAAATTCAGTCCCCCATTCACTATTTCTCTGCAAAGGCGCTCCCCTCTGCAGTGCTCTTCTCCAGCTCATGGACATTGGTCCCCAAAAGACAGGTCTCTATCCCAACCTCCCGCTCAAAGCAGATACGTGTAGTGCAGGTTGCTCAGTGTCTTAAACAATGGCGATCTGCATACCTCCAAGGATGGAGAGCTAGCAGATGCTCTCGGCCCCTGCTCCAGTGTTTGGCCACCTTCATCAGAATTCATTTTTCCTCATACTGAGTTGGTTAACCCTTCCAAATCATACCCATTGCCTCTTGTCCTTCCATGGTGCACCTCTGAGAACACTTTACGTTTTCCCTATGCCCTCCCAGCAGGTACTTGATGACAGCAACAAGATCTCCCCTTTGCCTTCTCTCTTCCACGCTGAACAAACCCACCTATCTCAGTTCCATACATCATGTGCTCCACCCCTGAAACACCTTGGTAGCCTTCTGGCGGACTCACTGGAGCACCAGCCCTGGTTCAGCCTGGCTCCACACAGGTACAGGAAGGAAGAGGATGCAAGGTGTCACAGCACTTACATGGGAGGATGCTGGAAGAAGGCCGTGCCTGCTGGTTGCCTGAAGATGGTGTTGCAGAGCTGGCTTCTTCCTTGACAACCTCTAGGAGGGTCTGCCAGAGTGAGAGTGGAAGCAGAAGGTAGCAGGGAAGGGTCAGGAGGAATAAGAGGAACTGGGGACACCTGAGGACACCTGGCCTCAGCAGAGGGGAGGTTACTGCTGCACGTGCAGAAGCCTTAGCAGGGGTGCTAAGTGACCACCTCTGGTGGTGGGCTGCCAGGTCTGTTCTGTGCTGTCAGGAGATGGCTGCATCTCTCTATAGGAGAATAATGTTCAGGCAGATCCCTGCCCTGCATGGGGTCTGGGAAGGAGTGAGTCATGGACAGACCCTAATCATTGCAGGGTGTGTCAGGGAGCTGTGTGCCTGGGAACACAATGCCATGGAGGGGGGACACTGCTAGGACAGACAGGCACGTGGAAACTGGGGCATGGGACCCACTCAGGAGGCACTTACTGGGTGTCCCCCAGCCTGATGAGATGCAATCACTCCCCAGGTCCCCCCAGTGCCTATGGCCACGGCAGCACTCCCTGCACCCTGCCCAGGACAGCTCTCACCTCGTACTCCCTCAGGAAGCCCACATGGGACTTGGCTGCCTTCTGAGCATAGTGCTGAGCAAAGCTTTTCAGCGGGATGGGGCAGGACCTGGGGAGAGAAACTGGGAGTAAGGGTGAGGTCAAGCAAACTCAGCAGCATCCAGGCCGTGTCTGCAGTAAGTGGACAGGGCTGTGAGCAGACCTTCACCCCTCAAATGCTGGGGCTCTTGCAGATCCCCAGCCCAACTCTGGCCTGTGCCAACCTGTTGTCCCCTAGACAAAGGCAGGTCTCAGGTGTGGCACATCTCAGGGCCTTTTCCCAGGATGCAGCAAGGACAAGGGCATCCTGTTCTGCATGAGGGAGGAGAAAAATTGACCATAAAGATAGATATGTGACCTCCAGGTGCAGCCTCAGAGACAATGAGGGTAGGCGGGCAAAGCCATGCCTAGTCTGACCTTGCTCCCTCCTCTTGGCCTCCATTAGGATTGTCATCCCATGGCCACCCAAATGCCACGAGCCCCTCCAGTTCCAGCCTATCTCTAGGGCCTCCCTGTTGGTTGGGAAGCCAGGGGCTGACTGAAGTACCTTCCCCAGGACAGCTCTGCAGCTCCTCAGCATTGGCATGGCCCAGGAGACTGGCACCAGAGGAAAGGAAGATGTAGTCCCACAAGCCTTCCCAGTGTGCCCAGTGACTCACACCTAGTTCTGGGCTGGGCTCCCCATGCTGCAGGGAACAACCAGCCCTGGGCTGGCCCCCCTCAAAACACTGGCTGGGACAGCTGGCTGGGCTCCCCTGTCCTTCTGTCCTGGAGCCAAGGCTCAAGCTGGGGTCAGGAGCCCAGTTTGCCACCCGAAGGGGCTGTGGATCAGGGTGGGTAGAGTGGCAGGCAAAACACAGCAGCCCTTTACCTCTCTGTCCCTGATAAACCCACGAGTGGCTCCTCCAAGATCTTGTCCAGGATACAGCTGTGCAGGAAAATATACTGGGACTGGAAGGCAAAGGCAGACAGCGATATAGAGCATTGCACTGCGCAGACAGCACGAAACAGCAGGTACGACACGGCCCAGTGGTGCAGAGGGTGTCCTACATTCATGCCCTAAAAACCCTACATTCATGCCCAAAAGGCCCTGGTTACTTCTATCTCAGAGCCCATGAATCCCTCCACTGGGTCTGCCCTTCTGTCCTGTACTGACACCGTGTCCCAACCCCGAGTACTGGAAATATTAAATGGGCTTGTAGAGCATCACAGGCCAGTGATGTGGTGTAGGTTAAAAATTGCCTGCAAAGGGCCTGATCCTGTTCCTAGGTGCTCTGGGGTGTTTCTGAGCCTCCTGGGAGGGTTCTGAGACTCTGTATGTTGCTGGTGCAGGTCTAGCAGGGCATGAAGCTGCTGGAGACCCCCACAGCCGAGCAATTCCCACTGCAGCTGAGCTGCTGCTCTAAGCAGCACCATGACACAGTGTCAGGCTGGGGACCAGCCTGGGGGTGCTACGGCCAGCCAGCCAGCTCATCTGTCTGCCAGCCCTGCTGGCTTTTATGCCATGAAGCAAGGGGCCAGGGGGAACAGGGAGCAGAGGTCTTACCAGTGTCTGAATCATCAGGTAACGGTTCATCCGCAAGGTGTAAACAACACCAAAGATGTCCACCACCTTCTCCTGCTTCATCTGCTGCAGCAGCCGGTCCAGGGCGATGAAGGTGCCGGTGCGGCCCACACCAGCGCTGAGAGCACAGATGGCAATGGTTAAACTTTGCCTGGCCCCACAGCCGATCGGCTCCCCTCCTGTTGCTAGACATGGCTCCTAGATGCAGCACACTGGGGCACCAGCCCACGCACCCCAGGGCACTGGTCCCAGCACAGCATGGGGCTGAGAAGCCATTCAGACCGCCCTGAATTGCTGCTGACCATCTCCAGCTGCCCCGTTCCCCGAGACCAGAGGGCAGGCTCCAAGCAGACCTGTAATGCCCAGCACTCAAGCAGGACACTCTCTACAGACCAGCTGTGTCTCCCAGGTGCTGCTTTCCCTCCCAGCCTGTGCACTAGGACCCTTGTCCCCCACGCCCACTCCCCTTGTCCCCTCCTGCCACCCTCTGGAGCAGAGACTCGCCTGCAGTGCACGAGGGTTGGCCCCGCGTCCTTGGTGCTCTGGATGTGCTCCCGGACCAGCTCTCTGAAGGTCATGATCGAAGTCGTGGACTCCGGGATCCCGTGGTCGGGCCACGCCGTGTAGTGCATGTGGGACACATGCCGCTCTGCCTGCAGACCCTCCTGCCAGGGGGGTGTTGGTGATCAGTGTGCAGCCCACCAGGACAGGGGCATGCTTGCACCCTGCAGCCCTGGGAACACTCGGGGACACAGGGACACCGGGCTCAGCTGCAGGCAACAGCCAGTGCCAGGTCTGCTGCACTGCCTAGTGTGTCCTGCTCCTCTGTCCTCCTCCACAGCCCCCTGCCATGGTGAGGCACATGAAGGTGGCAGGGAGCAGACCTGCCTTTGACTGCTGGGCAACATGCCCTCGAAGCTGCAGGCTACACGTTGGACACTTCCGTGTTACCAAGTCTGAAGTGACAGACTGCTCCTCAGGGGATTTCTTCGAACCCCAGTAATGGCAGGGAAAGGAAATTATGCCACCACCACTGAGTAGAAATGCCACTGCATCGCATGCAAACCCCCAGCTCTTGATGGGTCCCTGAATCCTCTTGGGTCCTTACTCACATGCCACAGTTTGAACTCGCGCATGGTCCACTCCTCAGAGCTGCTCTGCATCAGCAGGTGGACCCGGACCTGCCCGTAGGAGACCGGCGCCGATTCGGATGGCCAGTAATGATCACAGAGGACCTAAAGCACAGGCAGGGCAGGGTCTCAGTGAGGCTGGCGAGGGCCCAGGTCCCGCTGGGTGACCTCCCAGCTCTCTGGGAGCATCTGGAGAGCAGCAGCTGTGCGGGGAGCCAGGACAGGTCTTGTGGGGGCCAGCAGGGGTGCTTCCCCTTCCCACTGGGAGCTTCATACTGCTCTCCCTGACATTCTTTCATTTAGATCTCAGCCTCCTCCAGAGAAAAGGACCTGTGTGGGTCTCATCATCCCTGGAGACTGAAGGAACAATCTATGTGAAGTGTCTCATCCAGAGGCAAGTGGTAATTTCAGATGCTGCAGAAGTATCTGAGGGTGATGGGCATGGTTCCAGCTAAGCTCCACTTCTGCCCTTCTTACCCCAAGCGAACACCGAGATGCACACATCAGCCTCTGTTCCCCCCAGACTGCTTGCTGGGGAAGCTGTGTGGCCCGTGCTCACCCTGGAGCCACACCTGAGCAGCGGGTGGACAGAGGGCACAAACCCAGCCCTGGGCTCAGCTCACAAAACCAGGTCTGAGCTTGGCTGGGGCTGGCACGTGGAAGCCCAGCGGTGCCGACCTACCCGCCCGTTCTCCATGCACACTGTCAGCATGATGATGTTGCAGACGTTTTGCTCCCACACCAGCCTCCAAAAATCCTCTATCGTTTTCTTCAGGGGCCCCTGGGTGGCAATGAACTCCTGCTGGGATGTATAGCCCTGAGCAAGAGGCAGACAGAAGGAACTGACAAGTTGCTGAGGCAGGTGGATTCTGCCCTGGGACAGTCAGTGCCTGGTCTACTTTTGTGGTAGAGGGAGAAATGCCTGTTGCCCTTAGCCCATGCAGGTACAGTTCCCAGGCAGCTGATCTGAGAAGCAGCTGATTTCACAGGAAGCATGTACTGCCCAGCACATGCTTTCTGCATATTTGGAATAAAGGTGTGATCCCCACCGTTTCCCTCCAAGCAGTTCCTCATTCTGCCTAACCAGGGAAAGACAGATCTGGGTCTTTCTTGTGCTTCCCAGTCGTTGCTGCAGGCAGGGTGAGCATGCAAGGTCTCAGGCTGCTTCTTTGCCTGTGACCCTCTGACACACACATGCCCCGCGGATCCACGCACCCACACACGCATGCTGTGTGCCCTGTCTGTTACCTCAGAAAATCTCCCGGATTCGGGATGTGGGCACAGCTCCAGGTTTGTTCAAATGCAGCTGCACAGACCAGAAGGAGAAAGAGCAGGCAGACAGACAGGGAAGTAAGCTGGGAGATGATGAGAAGAGGATAGTCCTCAAGAAGAAACCAGAAAGCCTTGCCAGTCTCCCCACACTCACACCTCTGCACTCACAGCACTTGCCCCATCTCCATCACAATCACAAGACTGAGCACAATCTCCATCAACCCCTGCTAAAGGGCAACTATGCATCTCTGCCTGACCCCCAGTTCCTTGCCAATCTGTGCCAGCTCTTGCCCACCAACCCTCACAAGCTGAATGCAGGCAGAGTTCCTCTGGTGGTGCACTGTGTCCAGGTCTCTGTGGGGAAGGCAAATGGACACTCACAGGCATGAAGTTTGCATTGATGTAGTCTGAGTGTGGCTCCTCCCGCAGATGGCTCAGCTTGACCCGAGAGTGGTCATCTGAAAAAGACCATACACAGGTGAGCCCCTAAGGCAGCCCTTCACCAAGACATGGCCATCTCCTCTTCACCTGGGTAACACGTTGGGAGAAGCCCCAGCAGCTCGGTGTACGCAGCCAGCAGTGAGGCTCTGCACCTGCTCCCTGCAGAGGTGAGCGTTGCCTACCAGCTGGGTTAGCAGGGGGTAAGAAAGCAGAGCTGGTGTCATGAGGCTCATCAGAGAAGCCATGGGACACCCATGGTCTCCAGCTGGGACCCACCCCTGAGCTGGGCTCACCCAGCACCTGCCCAGCAGCCTCCTGGAGGAGCTGAGGATGGTGGCTCAACCCTGGCTCAACTTTAAGGTCTCCAGCAGGAAAGTGGAAACTGAGGGCGATTTCAAGACTCCTTCTCCCAGGAGAGGAGCCAGGCACTGTGAACCCTGCAGCGACGCAAGGTGAGTCCACCCCTGTGCACCGCAGTACAAACTCCCACCATGGATGCTGGGGGGAGGCACAGGGAGACAGCACTTACAGGGCAGCACGTGGGGATATCTGTTCTTGGAGACATTTGCTGGTAGCTCAGCCTCCACCTTCGGCTGCTCCTTCCCAACTTCCTTCAGCTCCTGTAGGACAGGGCAGAAGATGAGCACAAATGTCTCTCGGGAGAGCTCCTGGCCAGTCCAACTCCCTGCTCATGGCTAAGGGCAATGTCTGTGGTTAAAGAGGGTCACCCAGCACAGGGAACTGCTCTGTTCCTCCCTCAGTATGGCCTGTGAACTCCGAGCCATAAGTGGCTTTTCCCAGTGCCTTTTCCAACAGCACAGTCTGTATTTAAAAGAACACAAACCCAAGAAGAACAACTGAGGAAAACAAAACTTCTCAGAAATCAGAACTCTACCAAGATGCTCAGAGAATTTTGTGCTGAGAAAACAGAATCATCTTGTATGCAAAACCAGAAATACCTTGTACTGCTTCTGCCCCTGCCCTCACTCAGGCCAGAGAAGGGTGATCTGGGGAGGGTCTGAAATTGCTGACGGGACTCTCATGGATGCTGGCAGCAGGACAGGTCAGAACCTGCAGATGCTGGCAGCAGGAGCCAGTGCAGGGAGCCCGAGGTGAGCTTTGCAGCCTGGCCCTATAGCTTTAAGGGTGCTCCCTGACCTTCCTTTTGGCTCTTTCCTAACACTGTGGATTTCATCACAACGCCACTCTGCACCTTCACCTCCAGTCCAGGCCTGGAGCCCTTAGCTTTGTCCACCAGCAGCTATGGACAGTGCTAGTTCACCTCACACCACAGACAACACGTGTCTCTACCAGAACTTGAACAAAAGAGGTTTTGAGTGAAGGAATTGCCTGATCACTTGGTTCATCCAGTCTTTGGCCTCCAAGACCGTCTAGTATCCACTAGGCATCTAGTAATCCACCAGCTGCAGTCAGATTGCTAGAGAGGTGGATTACTGTCCCTGGAGAGAAGGAGTCCGTACACGCTGCCCAACAGCATGAGCTACCTAGAGGGGAAATTCTTATTTCTAGCAGGAGTCTCAATCTCACCTCAAACTCCTGGAAAAAAGCGTGGTTAGCACTTGCTGTCTTCATCTCATAGTACTGCTTGAAGTTCTGTATGGGAATTGGCCGATGGACATTTCTGCATGAAAAGAAGTCCCGAGGAAAACTTGCCTGAGCTACTGGGAGGTCTGGCAGGCCAGCCAGGTGGCCCATGAGACAGCCCAGCCTTGAGACGCGCACTGGCCAGGTGCACACACGCAGCGGTGGTTTATAGCCCACACCATTGCCCAGGGACGCGAGTCCAACAAAGCACTGTTTAAATATTGGGAGGGATTTCAGGATGAGGATGACATGCTACTGCAGAAGCCTTGCAGAGGAGCTGTGGACAATGCATCGACTTGGAATGGAGCAGGGCAATAAATACTGAACCCGGGAAAGCCTAAGATTTAAAAAATAACTGGAGGAGAAGAGACAGAGTTGGGCTTTTCCAGAGTCGAAGCATGAAAAAGGAAGTAGGTGAAGGACTCTCAGACCTGCAATGGGGACATGCAGAGCGGGAAGACTCCAGCACTCACCTCAAGCTGTAGGTCACCATTTCCTGGGGCAGGCTGCTCTTACTGGTTCTAGAATCAAAGCATGGGAGATGTTACCCTTCCCTGCAGCGCGGGGACAGATGCCGTGAGTGTACTGTGTACTGCTGGCTCATGGAGCGCTTGGGAGCAGACAGCTCACACCAGGCACACCGCCTTGTGCACGGGTAGGGTTCTATGAATTAATTTCACGCGGGCAGCTCCCCTCTCCCCTCTCTCTCCTCTGCCTTTTGCTTCTGTGCTTGCCAGGCCCAACTCCACTAGCGAGTGTCCTAGTTTGCCTAAATCTCTTTTTATACCCTCTCACTGCTCTTCCTCCTGGCCTGGCACTGAAGGTTGGGTTTCTCAGCCTGCATCCACCATGTAAGTGATGGCTCATCCTCACCTCTTTGCTCTGAGCTGTTTCCAGTAGACCAAAGCAAAAATAGCGACAAGTGTCAAGAGAAATCCCGTGATGATTCCAGCAATTATTGGCATTGAGAGTGGAGTTGCATCTGCACCAGATCCAGCAGCTGGGATAAAAATGAGACAGAGTGGACAGAAGGAAGAGTCAGTAAATGGCTGCGTTTATTTATTTCATTTATAACATCCTATCATCTCCCTCTGGCTTGCCATTGTCAGGTTGTTGTTAATTATCTCTAACCTACACAGCCAGGTAGGGAAGGTGGCATTTTCCATCTTACCTGAGAACATGGTGAACGTCACTGCAGGGGCTACTGGGTCATATTTGGTGAAGGCAGCGATGCTGAACCTAGGGCAAAGCAAGTCCTGCCATCAGGGGCAATCTGCAATGAGCACAGCACTCCCGCAGCCAGTAGCAGGAAGACCCAAGGGAACAGGACAGCTGCCTCTGTTTTGAAATGCTGTATTGGAAGAAGCTGTTTTTCTGGTAGGGATTTAGGGGATGTGTGGAAATGGTCTTTCCTCCCTTTTCTGCCTCTTCAACAAGTCTGTTGCACTTGGGAGAACATGAGAAAATGTTCAGAAAGCACAGATGGGAAACAGCTCTCTAAAGGGTTACTTGCAGACACAAGCAGTAAGTTTCTGCTTTCTTATAGAATGCAAATAAGGAAACACAACAGTAAGTAGGGAAAGCCAAGCTGGGTTGAGTCACTGTCTTAGTTCATGTCAACCCATTAACTGGGATGACTTAAAAGACCTCAGCCTGGGTAACTGAAACAAGGGCACCTCAGCTGGGTGGGCTGAGCCCTGATCCAGACCCCTCCTTATGCACACTGAAGTGGCTGGCGCATCCTTGTCCCTGCGGAGCTCTGCCCTACATCCTCCTCCTGGCAGGGCACACGCCAAACCTCGCAGCTCCCTGTGGAGCTGCCTTCCTTCTGCACAGGTGACTTGGAAGGGTTGGTCTTCTGGTGCCCCAAATGCAAGCTATGGCTTTCAAATGTACCTTTGGGTTTTAGCAGCCAAAAGTCTGCAGATCCTAGTGTCAGGGCCCCCTGGCAGTGCCCTGGATCCAGCTGCCAGAGCAAAGACCTCTCTGGAAACTGAGCCTGCAGGTGCCATGGCACAAGAAATAAGGGCTTGTGGATAAACAACGGACTGAAAGACAGGAAACAAGGGCTGCCGTTCAGAGGGGATAGGCTGTCAGCAGTACCTACACTACTGATGATTAACTAGGAAAGCAGCACAGCATACTGAGGATACATGTAGTTTAGTGTAGAGGGTTAAATAACATTGATAATATACATTTGTGGGCTTGCTTCAGGGGTGGTGGGTTGGCTGATGTGGATAATGTACAGCTGTGGCTTGTTCCTGCTAAGTAGCAC
>JAVJGI010000014.1:120311031-120322226 GCA_035590275.1 Ibycter americanus
GGAGAGGCTGGCTGGAGGAGAAGCCAGGAACCCAGATGCAGCAGAGGCAAGAAGCAGGGTGGACCGGCCTGAAGAGGGTGAAGAAACAGCATGGACAGTAGATGAACTTTTGAAACCTTGTGTGGGACTGGTGGTGGTGTGGGATGGTAAAAGCCTTGTTGCAGCGTGATGGTTTGGTAGTGCTGCAACAGGAAAAGACGCTGGAGAGCTGAATTTTCTGTAATTTTCATCTGGGGAAAAATGGGAAAAGTCAGGGCTACCTTTTCCAAGGACACAAGGGAAGAAGGAGGATCTTCATTTTATGCGTGGTGCACGTGAAATGATCCACATCAGAAGTTTCTGATGAAGTAGACGTAGAATGCTTTAAATAAATCCATTCTTCAAAGAGAAATCCTCAATATTGTTCTAGTTGTGTTGGCAGGAGCCTAAGGCACATCCTCAAGTGTAGGCAAATGCCCACTGCCTTCCACCGAAGGCTTTGGAAGAAAAGAGGCACTTTTATCCCCAGAAGCTTTGTTTGCCTGCATGCAGCATTGCCAAGGCTGTGGCAACTTCTGCGTTGTTAGAAGAAATTATCCCTTGACCATTTATTCTTCCCAGTGTTTATCTTCATCTTCCATTTATTATTTTACGTCTTCTCTGCCTCCCCAGGTTTTTCTGCGGGCAGAGAGATTTGGCTCGTGGCATCCATCCTGTGTTATTGGTCTCGGTGGTTGTAAACCCTGGAGCGTGACTTCAGTGAGAAATCCACCCCAAGCATAAGCTGGGAAAATAATCTCATTTCTTTCTAAAAACTACAACCTCAGTAGGGAAAAAAACACAAAGTCCTGGCAAATAATCTGTTGTTTGCATACATATTGTTTCCCGCCTTTTTATTTCAAGTTTTCCCAGAGTGGAAGCCCGTCTTTTATCAGACAGTTCTCTCCCGCAGCCTTCCCAAGCCCCAGCAGGACAGAGGAACTATTTTAGGATTACCATCTATTCAGATTGTTTGAAAACCTATTAAAACACTACATAGACAACTTGGAGATAATTTTAAACCCTTCCTGGAACCAATTTGCAGTTGCTGAAGCTCAGAAGCAATCCAGGTGAAAAATCCTTGTATATGGTACCAAGTTACATATTTTTTACAATCAGATTAGCTGCTATAGATCATCTCTGAGTATTTGGATATTAAGTGCACGGTAGACACATCTGTACAGGTATGCAGCTGTACATCCCTCCCAAAGGAGGGAAATAGGGAAGGTTATATAAATGAACACCTGTGTACCATTTTTCTGTTATTCTGTCTTGTCTTAAATTCTTTTAGGTCAATCTTGATTAGATTACAATTATGACCTTGGTTTATTTGCATCAGTCTATGCAAGCAATGACCTTGAATTCCAGATTCTTCCCAGCTACCTTGGGCCTTTTGAAACACGTAGGTTCTGTCTGTATTCAGTGTGGAGAGACAGTGATGTCCAGAAGCTCCGCCGGCTGACAAACCATTGCTACAGGGCATGTGGTGAGAGGGCCTGAGCACCTCCAGGTCCCCAACTTAGGGTCTGCGTAGCCCAAACCCAGAGCATCCACACCATTACACCGCTGTTCCACAGGAGAAGGGACCATAGGTCTTTTAAAAAAAAGCTTACACCTCGCTGTATGTATCCTCATTTAGTGTGTAGAAGTCTAATGTTCCTGCAGGACTTCTGTGTAATTTTAAAGATTTTTCTTTAAGGACTTAATAATATTCATGCACTTTTATACTTGATCATTTTTCCACTTATTTGCCTAGCACTCCCACAGTCACCTGGCCACTCCAGGCACCTCAGCTGTGAAGAGAGGAGTAGCCGTAATCTCTACTAATGGCTGAAGCTTTCTACAGGAAATTAAGAGGTGACAGCACTGTGAACAATGACGTCAAAGGCAGCTTCGTCCTCTGTATCCCACTGGAAGTCCAGCCTAGGAGGTAATTATGGGTAACCTTTATATACATGCTGCATGTATGCATGCGTAGAGGAGTCATAGGGGGCATCCATCAGTACCATGCCTCGTACTTCAAGGGAATCGGTCAAAAAGCCTGTCCAGTGTTTTTCAGTTGATAACTGACTCAAGCTGACTTGTGTATTCTGCTGAGGTAACTAATATTTTCCATCCTCTTTTTTTTTTTTCTTTTTAAGTGGGGGAGGCTCATTTTATGACAACAAAAATATTTGGAATTTCTTATTTTCCATTTCAATAATGAAAATAAGCACACTGGAAAAATCTAAGCATTTATTTGTGACATTTTTTAATCAGCATTTCCCTTTCTTTAAATGTAGAAACTGTTAATTTCCATTAAACTTTCATTTAGAAATATTTTTCTGATTTAGATAGAAGGAATAACAGTCTTTTATAAAGTTTTCAGAACAGAATTTAAACATCCTGGTATGAGTAAAATGAAATATTTTGTTCAGTGAAAATTTTGAACTTGTTGATTCACTACAAATTGTCATCAAAATGGCAAGAGTAAGCAGCTAGGAGAGTTATCCACCAACTGTTACTGCCGACAGCTGTTTAAAGACAGAAAAGTGTCATTTATTTCTAAGACGTCTAGACTAGTTTTTCACTTTCTCTCTTTTTTCGTACCTTTTATACACTTGTTACTAGTCGGATATTTTGCTAAAGAACTCCAAATGGGTGGTTTTGTTATTCTTAAATGCAAAACAGAACCAATCAATAATTCTGTCTGCTGTTAAATAGACCTAGACTCCGGGGGGTGTTAACAGCAGAGTAAATGAACAATACAGGATTAACAAGTATTTTGATTGCATTGCTTGTTTAATTCAGCTAAAATACAATAGTATTTTGTAGGATTAAACAGGAATCTTTATTTAAGAAAATGCACATCAAAGGGTTGGTCTCTGCTTTTTGCTTTTTTTTCTTAACCTTCTGTCTGTCTTATTTCCAACTCTGCCCCCCCCCCCCCCCAGCTATTGCATTCATCCATTTTCTGTATTTATTCAGCGGGTACTTGGGTAGCCAGTGCAATAATTCTGAAGAGCATCACCAGAACCCATTGAAGTCAAGAGAACACCCTTCAGTCACCTCAGCAAACATGTTGTTTAGAAGGAATTTTCAGATGTCAATTGAGCATTGCGATAAAGTCTTTCAAGTGTAAACTTGGTAGCTGCATATCCCCCTCTCTTTATGTCACTTCATTACATCTCGTTGCAAAAGGTCAAAGCAATACATAGTGATACATTTCCTTTTATTAAGGAGCAGTGGCAAGGAGCTGTTGCTTCGGTTTCGTTTGTCCTGTCTGTTACTCTCAATGTCACTGAAACACAGCATGGAAATTAAAACATCGAAAGGAAATGTAATAATTGTGAGTTGCCATCCTTATCTACTGAATAATGGGATCTTTCCTGGAGGCTGTGTTCCCTGTGGCTGGTGACAAGCTCTGGCTGAACGTGGCTGAACCTCAGAAATGTCATTTATTTCAATCTGGATCTTTATATCTGAGTAATTATTAAATCTCTAGAGCAGGGAACTCTTCAAATCAAACATATGCATCAGAGCAAAATATTAATTCAGCAAACATGACACAAGATAGCACATCAGTCAGTTGGTAACAGGCTCCTTTATAACTCTGCAGTTATTCTTTTCCTGACCCATAAATGTCACTCAAGAACAGAAAGTATTTTACACTTCCTAAACCGCAGAAACTTTACATCCTTATATCGAAAAGCCTGAATTTTTATAATTCTATTCCAAACTGCGGTAAAATGCTGAAAATTCAAAATCTCTGATGAAAAGGGGCACTTGCATGAAGTTTAATGTTGGTGGGCATGGCACTGTTCTGTTTGCTAAAACTGAAGCGCTGTGCAGGAACGTGGACCTTTTTATTTTACCTTGTGTTACACTTTTATAATATACGGTACTACATAATATCATTTGAAATACAACTTATTGTGAAACCAGGCACCAAAACATTTATTTCTGGGAAAATTGAAACCCTCTGCTTTTACTGTGCCAAAAAAATTTTTTTTTGCAAAATCAAACCTCTTCTTCAGAACCTGTCAGGCTGAAGAGATCAGCATGTTCCCTCAAGATAGTTTCTTGTAGCTTCAGTTTTTTGGCTGCGAGGGTCTTGCACAGCAGTTGCCCCTATCCTGCTTTGGGGTTTAGATTCTGCCACAGTGTAAACAGGGAATAATAACAAATAATAGTCATATGTGGAGAAAGAAAACAGAAACGAGGAAAGTATGAGTTAGCTTTCGTGGAGGCAGCAGCATGCCTCCAAACTTTCAGTTCCCCTGTGGTCAGGTTCTGTTTAACACCAAGCGCTTTCATACATATGTTTTTTGTGAGCTAACAAATATTTCTTCTTCGCCTTAAGGATGAATCTTAGGTGTCAGTGAACATGAAGACAGTGTGAGAGGTCTGACTTCAGAGGTTGCTGATCCCTTCAAAAACATTTTAAAAGTAGCTTAGATAAGTAGAGGTAAAAAAGCTGGGAAAGTGACGTGACCCTGGCAGGAGAGGCGGCTTTGGGGGCCTCATCTAAGAAGGAACAGTCAGCTAAAATTCGCTGTTGAACTAGTGGGGGAAGAATGCTAATGAGCAAGAACAAACCAACCCTGGCTGGTTGCTAATGTCCTGGTTTATGTACTGCATCGGGGCGCTCTTTTTGCTTCCCCTTACCTCTTCAGATCTATTGCTGCAGATGAAGATTTCTACAGAGGAAGTGAGCAGCTGGAATTAACCTTGTGCCCATGAATTAAGCAAGCATTTCACTGAAAAAGCGGGGGGGAGATAAAAAAGGCAGAGGTAAAGTGCAAGAGAGAGAAGTGAAACAACGTGCTAAGTCAGTTGGTAGACCGTGGTCTTTATTAGCCAGAAAGGGCGATGATAGTTTGGCTGCTGGTATTTGGAATGGAACAAACCAGTCCTCTCCAGATCAAAGCACCATGGGGCGAAAAGCTGCAAGGAAAAGAAACGTTCATCTTACCCAGCCAGTTAAAATGCCTGCATTATCAGAACAGCTACCTGCAGGCTGGAACTGGCAGCATTACGGAAGGGTCAATAGGATGGGCTTCCCATTTGAAATAGTCACGGGTCTTTCCGATGGCACGTACGTGTTCCTGTGGGCAGCGGGAGCCCACGGCGTGACCCTGCGGCGCTGCCAGGCGGCACCGTCTCACGTGGCTCTGCCGCGCTGTCATCGTGCCAGCCCGCCGGTGTTCCTGAGCTGTAAATTGATTTAAAAACACTCATAATGACCTGCTTGCATCAAATCAATCAAAATTCATTACAGCCGTAATAAAGGTACGTTAAAAACTGTCATAGATTTTCTTAATGACTCCCTTGGATTTCCAGTTCTTTGGTATTCAGATACATTTTCAAGCAGCCAAGTACATGCCAATATCTGGGTGAAGTGAGTCGGCGGCGGAGTGCCGTGAAAAGACGCAAAAAATATTTCACACTGAATGTTCAACAGACTGCTGCTAGATTAAAAAAAACAGCTGGCTGAAAACAGACTACGTCCTGTTATGCTACGTATGAATACATCTTCAAATGTCCTAGAAAGCCAGGCTAAAAGATCATGTATACAGGTGCCTTGGAAGCATGCTGGGGCCAGGGGCTGCTGACCTGACCTCAGCACGTGGTCCCTGCCCATGTAGCATTTACTACTATTGACGTAGTGACGTGCCTATCTTCCTTGTGTTTTATCCTGAACCTGGTGATGCTGCTGTCTTCAGCTCTACTGAAGGGAGTAGGGAACAAGAGATGCAGGAGCTTGTCCCACTTCTTTCATTGAATCCAGCTTGAGTCACCTTTCCTTATAGTTGGTGGCTGTTGCCAGCAAGCTGTCCAGCTCACTGAGGTCCCAGTGCTCACAGGGCCAGGAAAAGCTGCACTTTTCTTTCTAGCCCAATACTGAGCTCCCTGCACTAGACTGAGCTGTTACTGGATGCTTGTGGTAGTATAAGAAAGCTGAAAGTGAGAAGCGAGGTCTAGAAATTGGGAGTGAGTTTGGGAAGGCACTCAAAAATATAAAGGAACATGAATAAAGGAAAGGACAAGTGGTAGGAAAGAGTTTAGGGAAGAGAGGTGTGTATAGGGATGAGCAAAGGAATCTGTATGTGTTTGAGGACTGTCGAGCTACATGTCTTCCTGAGAAAAACAGGACACTGCTTCTTGTGTCCAAAGATCAGGACTGCGTGGAGAGGGCTGGAAAAGGTTTGCATGGCCTCAGGTGGGAGGCGGTGAGGAGGGACAGCCGGACAAAGCAGCAGAGATGAGCTGAGTTCCTGGCTCGCTTAGAGGCTCTTGACATGGCCCAAGACACATCGCTCAGTCTTCTCCTTACTTTCCCACTTGTGATGACCCTATTTTGTGGAGTTGTTGGGCCAAGAAATATTCATCCAAGATTATGAGGTCTTCAAAGGGCTTTGATGGTAAGACTCGTGTGCAGGGCAACTTAGGTAAGACCTGTCTGCCTGCCTGTTCCTGCAGCACCCGTGCAGTGTGTATCTCTGGGAAGGAGCAGGACACAGGGGGCTATGTGCATCATGTCCTGGCTACCAGACCTGGAGCTTGTAGCCCGGGCAGCAGAGCCTCGAATGGTCAGGATAGAAATCTCCAATTCTGAGGCTCTAACCTGGGTCTGGAATTGCAATAGCAGCAGACAGGATATATTTCTGTTTGTAGACAGAGGGGGAAAGGATATGAGTCTGAGTATGTGCATGCCATGTACCTGCATGAGTAAATTGGGTGGAAAGGCAGTTTGCAATTGAGTAGATTGTGGGGCAAGGCAGTAACGTGTTCAGGGGAGGTTTAAAGAAGAAAAGGCTGCCAAGAGAGGAGAGTCTGCCCGATGAGAGGCTGCAATCAGCATTGTTGTGGCTATGGAAAGAGATTATGTGAGAATTTTGGTGAGAGAGGAGATAAGCTAATTGAGAAGATGGAGTGGGACAGAGAGTAAGCAAGCACAGGGAGCCACAAAATGGGAAACATGAAAGCAAGAAAAAAGCTTTCTAAAAGGAAGGAGAAGAAGTGCTGAAAAACCCAGGGAAGAAAGGAAGGGAAAAGGTAAAATGGGAAAAGGTAAAATAGGAAAAGAAAGAAGAAAAGAAGAATTAAAAAGAAAGGACAACCACTTCTGTGCTGCATAGGAAGAAAAAAAAAACCCTTAAGGAAAAATTAATTAAAAAGGTATCTGGAAAGATAAAAGATGACAGAGAAAAAAAGAACAGAACAGAGTGAATTAGCAAAGAGAAAGAGGGAGACAAAGTACATGTAAATGAAGTTTTTAATTAGTGCAAAGGATAGAGATATCTACAGAAAAGGAAAAAAAAAAGCAAATGGATGAAATATCAGAGACACTCATTTATGTAGGTCCCTTCAGGCTCAGGGTTTTATGCCTCTTTTTCATTTCTGACATTTTAAAGTTGAACACCGTTCTCCCCTCTTGGTCGTTCTGGCCATTTCCCCCCCTGTGACTGTGTATATCATTGCTCCAGTAACACAGAATGATGTAATACACATTCTCCACGTTTATATGTATATCTTTACTCTTTTTTTTTTTTTTTCATTGTTTCCTACTGACACTGATTCCCTTGTTAAAACAATCTTTATCTGTACTGACTGAGAGTTTCTGGATGACAACTTCTCTTTAATCTGGGGAAATTTTTTTGGTAGAACTGTTGGCACCCAGTTACTGTGCATTTGCTCTGTGGCTCTCAGCACCACTTGCCATATGTACCTCTCCAGCAATGACATAGCTTTCTAAGGAAACAACAGTGGTGAAAACTTATCCAGGCTGCATTTGCCATGAGTTTGTTCATGGACAATATGTTTTATGAATACTGTTGCAGTTTATTTTTCACACAGAAGAGTGCTATGAATTAGCTTTTGTCAGACAGATACGGAGTCATCAGTTCCCATTCCAGCACCTGACACTGGCACAATCTGTGGGTTTGAACTCTTCATTAAAGACGCTGGATGATAAAATACATTTGTCTTAGAAACAGATTTAGTTAATGGTGGTGAAATACAATGAAAATCTGAAAGCCCTGATAACTTATTCTTTGCTGTTTTGAAAAGTTTGACATGCTGGTTCGTATTGCAGCTTCTTCCAATCCCCGGTTCTTGTTAGGGATGCCAGTGTAATGAGGGAGGCAGGCAGGTGGGTAATAGTCCTGCCTTCAGCACCTGGATGGCAGCACAGATTTGAGCGTACCTTTGAAAGGGAGCCACAGGTCTACTGTGTGGTTGTACGTTAACGCTTTTTCAGGCTCTGAATGAATTTGACATGCACTATGAAAAATTTCTAAAGTAAACTTTGCATGGAAGGGATATAATAAAGGGACCATTTGCCCCATCTCATTAAACTAAATGGTAAACTTGGGATCATAACCGTGTGAATTTTAGATGTTGCAGCTGAAGGGATGACCCCACAATGGGCATGTGTACCTGAACAAACTTCAGTCTTGCCAGCACAGGAGCAAATGGCAGTGGACATGTGGTAGTCCTGTCCTGGGCATCAAATGGCCCTGGAAGATTTGCCCAGCTCATAGCAAAGCTCATGTCCTCATTGCGTGGGTCCTGTGGGTGGTCACACATGAGGCAGAAGCTGTAAATAGGAGATAGGGTGGGTGCCTGAGTGTCCTGGCTCAGTGTGCATTTTCCCTTCACCCTCAGAGGCAGTGAAATGACACTAACCCAAAGCGCATGTTGTGCTGGGCAGATCCTGCTTCTGCCTGGGCACGCTGCCGCTGAAAGTACAATGGGAAGAAATGGTCAAGCTCTAGATTTTCGAAGGCGTGTGAGAAACTGGGCACCAGGTTTCCACCACATTTTAACAAAAATGAGGTGCCTTAGACCTCAGTTGTGAGAGGTGCTGAGCTTATGTCAGTGCCAAGGTCTTCGCTCAGAGCAGAAGGTTCTTCTCACTTGGCAGGGTCACCAGGATCTCCAACGAGAAGACCTTGGCTGTAAGACCTACTGTCACCACCAGCAACCTTCACACATTGCTTTTTTATGGGATGCTGCTGGAGTTTTCTTCCATACAGGTTCAATATCTAAACTACACCCCTACACCCCTCAGACCAAAAGGAAGGAGCTCCTGGACTGCAGTGAACTGTGGACAAAGCTTGCAAGGAGTGATGGATCTCTTGAATGGAAGAAAAGGACCACGGGATGGAGAGTAGAGGGAAAGGGAGACCTCCAACCAGCCAGCTCACGGTTCAGGGTTCGAAGAGTTATCAGCCAAAACAAAAGCCTGGGAACACCATCTCCCATCAAAGCTCTCCTGCAGAAACGTGGTTTCAGACTTCCTTGTCAAACCACAAGGTCGGCATGTCTGGAAGGACATCATGCTTTCTCCGCTAGTAGACTTGTTCTGTATGGGACTGGTGAGAGAGGGAAATAGGGTAGCGGGGGGAAATGAGTGTGTTAAAACCTGTAACAGATGGATGCTCTTTCTGTTTTGGGTTTAGGTACTGACTGTACTAGGTACTGTTGGATTTGCGAGGAAATATGGACTTGCTTATCATCATCACAGGGAAGATGACACATGAAAGCTGCTTGAAGACTGTGAAGGTCTGTGAAAGTAGTTACGCACACAGACAATACTCTTATGTGGCTGTGTGCATCCCATTGAGTTAAAGGAATAATTTTTTTTTCCTGTTTCCACTCTGCTAACTCTGTAATTATATTTCTATATAAAGGGAACAGTCAGTAAAGGGAAAAATAAATGTGGTTGGTTTTATGTATACATATATATATGTGTGTGTGTATGAATGTGTATATATACATAAAGACTTCTACTGCAACAAAGCCAGCCTGGCCAAACTGTTTGTCTGCCTCTGGGAGATTTTGTATTAAGCCTTGTGTTCTTACCAGCCTCACAATGATCTCAGATAAGCAAACTGCACCTTTGTGAACAGAACAGAAGAAAATCTATTGTTCTGATGTTTATCTATTTGCATATTTAGAAAGAAGGGTGATCTCATTCTCCATTCATTGCCCTGTTTTATTCTTCAGTTTATCTCTGAATGTATTTTCTTTGACCATCTCTCTGATGCAGATGCTTAAAGTAATCTTAATGAGTGGAAACCCACTGGTTATTATTAAAGCTGTTTAAGCAATGTAAGGTTTCATTTTCTTATGTAGGCTCCTCTTATTCTTAATTGTAATGATCTCATTCCCTAAAGTGTCTGTGCTTCCATTATTAACTCCTATTAATAACTTGTATTAATTATACACCATACAAGTCCCAGTCTGTGCTGAAGCACTGCAAAACAAACCTCGGACAGGGAGGGAACAGTTTTCATGTTTTGTTTTAAAAGGAAGCAGAAACATTCCACTTAAAGGTAAAGCCAAAGACAATATCGCAACTGATTCTTCATTATGCCAGTACCTTAAGCTCCTTGTCCTACCTAGAAGTACTAAACAGGTTCTGAATAAACACTGGAGAGATCCTACCTTGAAAAGCTGAGATACTTGTGGCTTGAATTGGGAGTTAAGGTCAGACTGCCCTTGTGCAGCTCGATGCCAAAGCTGGAACCCTGACTGTGGTATCTTTAGTTGGAAAAATGGTAGATCTGCCCTAAGTTTCTCGAAAATCACTGCAAAGCAGAATGAACTCATAGAGATGCAATACAAACCCAGCAATTACACCATAAGGGTCTGAATCAAGCTGTCACTGCCACGCTGCTGCAGACAGAATCACTGGTGCAGTGAGAGGCATCACCAAGCTGGCACCCACCTCACTGCAGCTGATGTAAAAATATCTATTACTGCATATATGCATCTGTGACAAGGTGACCTGCTTAGTGGATGAGGGAAAGCCTGTGGATGTTGTCCACCCAGACTTTAGTAAAGCCTTTGAAACCATGTCACACAGCATTAGCATCCTCCTGGAGAAACTGGTTGCTCATGGCTGGGACGGGCGTACTCTTCGCTGGGTAAAAAGCTGGCTGGGTGGCCGGGCCTGAAGAGCGGTGAGGAATGGAGTTACACCCCGCTGGCGGCTGGTCACACGTGGTGTCACTGGGGCTTGGCACTGGGCCAGTCCTGTTTCATATCTATCAGTGATTGGAATGAGGGCATCGAGTGCACCCTCAGCAAGGTCGCAGATGACCCCAAGCTGGTGGCAGTGTTGATGTGCTGGGGGCAGGAGGCTCTGCAGGGGGGTCTGGGCAGGCTGGGCCCGTGGGCTGAGGCCA
>JAVJGI010000014.1:120322238-120338744 GCA_035590275.1 Ibycter americanus
GTTCAACATGGCCAAGTGCCGGGGCCTGCACGTGGGTCACAGCAGCCCCACACAACGCTGCGGGCTGGGGGCAGAGCAGCTCAAAGCTGCATAGAGGGAAGGGACCTGGGGGTGCTGGTCAGCAGCCGGCTGAACATGAGCCCTCAGTGTGCCCAGGTGGCCCAAAAGGCCAACAGCATCCTAGCTTGGATCTGAAACGGTGTGGCCAGCAGGACTAGGGCAATGACCGGACGACGCTGGTGGGGCAGCACCTCGAACCCTGGGTTCAGTTTCGGGCCCCTCAAACCCAGAGGGACGTAGGGGTGCTGGAGCGTGTCCAGAGCTGGGCAGGGGGCTGGGGAAGGGGCTGGGGCACACGGCTGGTGGGGGTGGCTGGGGTGTTCAGCCTGGAGAGGAGGGGGCTCAAGGGGGAACCTTCTCGCTCCCTACAGCCGCCTGACAGGAGGTGGTAGTGAGGAGGGGTCGGTCTCTTCTCCCAAGTAAAGAGGTGACAGGATGAGAGGAAACAGCCTCAAGCTGTGCCAGGGAAGGTTTAAGTTGGATATTAGAAAAATTTTCTTCACTGAAAGGGTGGTCGGGCACTGGAACAGGCTGCCCAGGGAGGTGGCTGAGTCCCCATCCCTGGGGGTATTTCAGACATGTAGACCTGCAGACATGTGGGGGATGTGGCAGTGATAGTTTAATGGCTGGACTCAATGATCTTAAAGGTCTTTTCCAACCTAAATGATTCAACGATTCTATGTGAACCACACTATGGGGCAACATGTGTAGTCCTCATGGATGGGGTGGAAAAGAGAGGATGGGAAATGAGAAAGCAGAAAGAAGTATGGGAGCAGCCACAAACTCACTGCCATCAGCTATGCCTTCAGCCCCCATCCAGGCATGCGCGGCTGGGCAGAGGCCAGGCAGAGCTCGCACCGTGGGCAGGGAGAGGATTGCTGGGCTTCGCCCTGCAGCCCCCCGCACTCCCCAGCCCCTCAGGGCAGCCTGGCCAAGGGTGAAGACTGGGGCAGGAAAGAAGGATTGAATTCAAGTGTCCAGGGGACACAGTAGCAGGAGGAAAGCTGTGTTTAAATCCTCTGGAGTGTGTGGGCTAAGTCTTTTGCTTTACTAGGACATAATAATTCTGTTTATCATTGTCTCTAAAATTAATGTTTTGCTCTTTTTCCCTAGAGTAATTTGCCAGTTTTAAACATGTAGGCTGACCACTTCAACATGTTGCCTTTTTTGTAGGGCACTTGGTAGCGCCTGACTTTCCCATGCTTCTTGTGAGGACTTGAGCCTGCATCTTAATTAATTGTAAGCAGCACCTTCTAGACACCTGACCCTTCCATCATCGCTGCAGGTGATGCTGGGCAGAGAGAATCAGGCACTGATCCCACGCAGAATTACTGCTGAGCCCTTGTTGTGGTGCGAGCTGAGCGGATGCCTCTCGCTGGGGAAGGGTCTCCCTGCCGTGTGTTGGGGAGCCTGGCTGGGCATGTCCTGCGGGATGTGTTACCAGCGCACCGCCTCCGCTTCCACTCCTGGCAGCGAGGGCAGGGATGAGCAGACTGCCAGAGCCTGTGCCTGCTGCAGAGATGATCCTCTTGGTTCTCCTACTAAATATTTCATTTGGACCGAGTTCGTGGCTCAGTCAGACTGGCTCCAGAGCCCCTGAACATGAGTGAGAGGACAGACGCGGCTCAGCTGAGCTCATCCCTCCCGTGTAAGCCACCACTTGCTACCCCAGCCCTTGGGCAGCGGGGAATATGCATGCAAGGGAGTGCTTGCTGGCTTTAGCGGTGCCCCCGAGCAAGGCATTTCCTTCCACTGTATCAGCTGTTCCTTCTCCTGATAGGTCTTTCCCCCTCCCCTCCAGCTTTTCTGTCTTGCTTCCTCTTGTGGCTTTAATAAGAAACGATGCTGAGGGAGGCAGCAGCAAGAACAATTGCGCAGGAGGGGTATCAGGTGTCTGAATTCTCCCTGGGTAGAGAAGTACTTCTTAGTAGGTACGGTCCCAAATTTCTGGTGGAAGCAGCTTTGAGTTAGATAGTATCAGCTTGTTATAACCGGGATATTTTGCAGGAAATATTGATTATAATGATATTTCATTTTGAACAAAATGGAAAGTAATGAAGCAACCTCCTCGCTTTCTGTAACGCCGTGCTTTGAAGAGACTGAAGCTGATCAGACTGGAACCTCTTGGCTCCATTTTGGAGTGGCTTTCACTGCAAATTGTGCTTTTAAATGAAAAATTACAAATGACAAACGTCGAAATAGAAAGTTACCTTTTAATTAAAAGCATTTGTAGGGCAAATTCTGAGAATAAACTTTCTGTTCTGATCTAATATGGAAAGATTCAAAATCCTGGGCTGTCTCTGAGGCAGAAATTCTGGCTCCTGCATAGCTCTGATAATATCCAGAGCTCAAGTGTAGCATTGATCCTGGATTCCTTGACCAGTCAAACTGCTTTTGTGTATGTGTCTGTGTGTCTGTGTGCGAGTGTGTGTGTGTGTCTGTGTGTATGTTTTCTGCAGATGGCTTCCATCCCTCTTTATCATTGCAGTTCTCAATATCAGCCAAAAATATCTGCACAAAAGCCTCTGTTATGTCTCTGGGTTTGAATAATGGCCAACGTTACATATATGGAGAATAGTAACTCAGTATCTTGAATGGCTCTCTCTTGCATTATACTGACATAGCCTGAGCTGGATAAAATTCAGTGTGTAAACTGAAATTGAATGAGCCATAAAGACTTAAATTATTCATTTGGGCAGTATGTTCTGAGTGTCACCGAAACCCTAGAGATCAAGGAAAAATAAATAAAAGCATTTTCTCTTTTGTTATTGGCTTGTATCTATGCTTACTGAACCCTGTGCTGGGCAGCCAGAAAGGTCCTGCAAGGGGCAGAGGACTTGAAATTTCCATTATGCTCTTGCCCTGTGGCAGCGTTTGGTATAGGTGAAGTGCCTTCTGAAAGCAGCCTCTGCACAGGGCATGCAAAATTTGCAGCAGCTTGAAAGCTACGTGGCTTTGCCTCTCATTACTGAAGAAATAAAGCATCCTTTTAGGCTTTGCCACAATAGGGGTTCCAGATGCAGTTCTTTATTACAGACCAGCGACAACAAAGATATGTATTTTCTAGAAGCAAGTGCCTTTTTCCATTCCAATAACCCTGTGTAATTCTATGGCTCTACTACATTTTCCGGATTTTAGGATTAATATATCTGATAAGAGGACTGCTTGTTTGGATCCCCTACAGTGCAATAGAAAAAGGGTGCTGGTTTTTAGAATAAGATGCCAATTGAAGTACTTAGACTACTCTAAAGTACACGCATTAGTATTTTTTAAAAACTGCTATCTGGTAGTCACCATTTACTTTCCATTGCCTGTAGTTCATGGAGCAGGAGAATATACAGCTTGAGAAAGCAATGCTGAAACCACCTACTCATTATTCTACTGATTTTTACTGCCTTTCCTTACAACACAAAGAGGTCTCCCATGGCATACATCTCAGGAGTCTCTGCTAAGCCATGCAGGACTGTTCCTGCCCGGTGCTGGGAGGTGGAGGTGGGCTGCTCACAGCGATAGTGCAGCCTGGTCAACACAAGGCTTCCCCGAATGGCTGGGGACCCTCGTGCCGCAGGATCTGGCTGCGTGTCGGGGGTCCCCTGACCACCAAAGCTGTCCTTGCAGCTCAGACAGGTTCTTCTTGCTGCAGCCCGGACAGTGGGATATAGCTAGCAGAAGGGTTGTCAAGCGCTGCATTGGTGCATTAGTAACGACTATAAATTAAAACCAACTCTATGCAGTATTCGGAGCGTGTGCGGGCTCCAGTTGGAGATGCTCATTGCTCTTGTTCAGTTAAGCCCAAGGGCTCCCTGACTGTGCAAGGACTGCTTTAAAAGCATTGTCACACCTCTGGGGTACGCTTGGAAGAGGCCTGAAAGCTTCAGACCAGCACAGAAGAGGGCAGTTTGGGTCTGGTGGCAGGTGGACGGAGGGGATGGCATTAGAAACACATCCACCAGCTGCAGAGTGACCCCTTCTCCTCCAGCCAGGTTGCAATGCTGGCACCCTGGGAGCGCCACGCAGGGGAGTGCACAGCCCTTCAGTCTCTGTGCTCCAGCCCCGGGAGAGAGGGGCTGAAGCGGGAAGGGATGGGGATGGGATGAGACAGGGTTGTCAGACATAGCGTTTCAAACACACTGTAGTGACAGGGAATTTTTCTCTGTCATGAGATCATGCGAGCAGCCCTGTTCCACCCACCTGTATCATTACTGAAACAATGGGTGGCATATCTCGCCTGCTATTGTCTGGGTGGCAAATACACTTTAGGGAGGGAACGAAAGGTGGGTGTGAAAAAGCTTGACTGCTGTAATTGTCTCCTATTAGCTTAAACATTTCTCCCTCTTTTCTGCACTTCGATCCTATCCAGCCTTAAGACAAGGGAGAGAGTAAGGAAGGTGTTACCTGGGCTTGGTTCTCTTCCTTGTTTTGTGTGTCATTTATTGTTTTATTTTTATTTTTTAAACTGGAAATTAATATTCAGACTACCCAAGATTATACGTAGTTTTAATGAAACAAAATCATTCAACCTTTTTTTCCTTTTAATTTCAACCAGTCCCTAGGAAGCTCCCCTCACCAGGCTAAATGCTTAGATTTAAATGACATTTCCCTGTTCACAAAGGCAATGATTTCTTATGTGATCTGTGTCACTGGGAAAAAATGACATAATTCTTGGGAGGGATAGGATCTTGTAGGTTAGGCTATAGGAGTCTTGAGTTACCACATGAATTTTATTATTCTGGGTAGGTTCCTCATCTTTTTTTTATGTTTTCATCATATTCCACCAAAGACTTTGACGCACATTCAGCAGCAGATTGAACTGTGACAGGCAAAGCAATTTTCATCTCTAGTTCTGCCTTGCCCCTTTCTGGGAGACTTCTGCCCCCGCATATAGACTGCAGGGACCCTCCTAAACCCGTGCAGTTAGCAGCCAGGCTTATTAAAGTAAATCTTAACCCATTTTGATTCATGGCAACAAAGTATCCTGCAAAATGCTATGGTCAAGAGGTGACTCAAAAGCCACCCCACTCAACTACAGGGACAGCAGCTTTCGGGAGATGATAGAGTGGACAACGATGGAGTAGAGATCACTTTAGCAGCAGGATTTTAATCCAACAGCAAATGTGTGGCGAGATCCTGAAAGCCTCCCAAGGAACAGAAGTTGCAAGGCAGCGAAATATTTATAAACTTGTTCCCCCATAATTGTAATGTTCCTTTCCCTCTTATGGCTGCACAAGTTCTTGGGCTGATGATGAGGATGGTTTTGAAAGCTTAAGTCATCTTCAGCTCTTTCTTGAATTTTCCAATAACATTCCAGCACGATATCTGAAGGAGAAATAGCAGCATCGTCTGTCATATTTAGCTGCTGTGAAATTGTGTGACATTAAAGCACAGGGAGGAAAACAAAATCTTGAAATCTGATAATCCCCGCACTTCGTTGGCTACAGAAAAAACAGGTTAATCCCAAAATATTGATGCTGTTTCTGGTGCTGACATACCATCTGCTCTTCTTCATGCTAGACGTGACCAGATACGAACTTTAAAGCCCTTCTTGTAATTGACACTTACTTGTGTCTTCAGACATTTTACCTTCAGGTAAACGTGCTTTTCCTCTCCCTTGGAGAAAGCCATTTGCTTTAGTGATGTTGTAGTTAGCAGATGGCAGCAGACACTAGAGCCTGGCCTGGCGTTTTTTAATTCTTCCTTCTGGAAGGGTTTTGGTGGCCCCTGATGCCCAGTTCTCAGGTGCAGCAGTAGGCTCTCCCGCTGTTCTGGCCGTCAGTTTGCCTTGCTCCCAAGTGGCAGCAAAGCCAGCAAGGCTCCATTCTGGCAGATATGAACAGGAAGGGGAGAAACAGTCTTGCTGCAAACTGGCTAACGCGCTTCGAGAAGCTGGCCCAAGAGCCAAGGGGTGAGTCCCCAGCAGCGGTTTGCCTTTTAACAAAAAGAAGTTGTATGAGGATGGTACAGTGACATTTCGAACAAAAGCTAATATTAAGCCTAGCCAGACTTCAAGCAACACATAAATTCCTCTATTTCTGTAGCAGGACACATTGTGAATGCAGCTGCCTGACCAAACAAGAATGGAATTAAAAAAAAATAAAATTATTTTGGCTTGGAGGAAAAAAAAATAAATTACTTCCTGAGAGCAGTGTTGCACCTCGCTTAAGAAAGCATCTTATTTTTGAAATTTTCAGTAGCAATAAAACAAATTATTTAAAGTCCTTCTAGGATCCCAGAACCCAATTTTCCTTTTTCATTACAAGTGTTTATGACAAACACATCATCCAGGAATTTTCTGTGTATGAAGACATGAATGCAGCTTCCTTAACTAATGCGATTGCCTGTTTTATGCTAGATACACATTTAAAACATACATTTGTAATACAATTATTGATGCAATGGATTAAATATGGGAACTACAAAACCATACAAGAAATTAATTCCCAGTCACTGATAAGGCTAGAAGGATTCATGTGCAATAGGAGGAACTAGTACAACAAATAGAAAATGTAAGCTGTTACAATATTTCTTGCTTTATCAACATTACGGGAATAAGACTGTATGTCAACAATGGACCTGTTTTGCAGCTGTATTAAACCACACCATTTTAAATAAACTTACATACAAGTGTGTGCAGAAATGGTGTTAAAAGAACAGTTTTATGATTGCAGTCACTTTACCAAAAAGCCAGGAAATGTCAGAATTCAAATAATCTGGGAGATAAATCTGTCCCCTCCACCGTGTCTATGTGTTATGACATAGCTGTTAATGACGCAGCCACATATAGATTTTTTTTCCAAAGGACCATACCTCATTCATCACGCAGGACGGATGCTGCTCACTTAATCAGCAGTTATTCAGTCTCTTGTTTACTCCTTATTATAAGATGAGAGGCCCCAAGCCTTATTTACTGCATGCTATTCAAACCCTTCTCTAAATACAGAATTTTCAGTTGCCTCCTGGGTTTTTCTACTGAGCTCATCCCTGTGGTATCTGAGCACTTTGCAATGAATGCATTTATTTATACAAGACCCTTGTGAGAATAAGGGATATTATTAGCCCTATTTTACAGAGTCACAGACAAAATTCTGGTTTTCCAGTCTGAGGCACCTACGGCCAGATTTTTCCGGTGTGCTCAGCTTTATCTGTTTAAAGCAGAGTTCAGGTCCTATTGAGCTCAGTTGCAGCTGGAATACTCAGCATTTCAGCAAATCAGGCCCCAGGGTATGAAGTCAGATACCCAGAAAATAAAATATGTGGAATTACTTTCTACGTAGAGGAAGTTGGCTTTTTGTTATTTCTGACTCCTTGTCCGACCCATCCTTGTGCCCGACCCCCTCTCCCACCTCCGACAGCTGCCCTGTCTCCTCCTCTCGTGCCTGCTGAGGGAGCGGGGTCAGGCAGAGCCGTGAGATGCTTGGGCAAGGCGAGAAGGCAGCAGGCAGAGGGTGGGCAGCAGGCGGGGGGTCAAAGGAGGAATTTAGGATCTGTGCTGCCTGCGCAGGCAGGCGTCGTGTTCGGGAAGCCAAAGCTCAGCCAGAGCTGGTACCTGCGAGGGATGTTGAGAAAACAAGAGGAGCTTCTGTGCTGCGTTAGCAGTAAAAGGCTGAATGAGAAAAAATGTTGGACCATTGCTGAGTGGGGCAGGTGATTTAGTGAAAGTAGACAGAGATCAGCATGGATATGAAGAAAAATCTATTTCCCAGGGAGAACTGTCAGTTTGTGGAGCTGGTTGCTGAGAGAGGCTGAGCAGGCTCCATCCTTGGAGGTTTAAAGGAGGGTAACTGGATAAAGCCCTGATAACCTTGCTCTGACTTCTTGACTGACCCTGCTTTCATCAGGAGGTTGGACTGGGGAACTCCCTAGGTTTCATGCCCACTGAATTATCCTCTGGTCCTGCTGTTTCTGTTTTACAAGCACATTTTTCCCAAACAAGAGCTCATCTAATGTTTGCCTGTGGTCTTTTTGACATTTGAACCATGCCACTCTCTCAGCAATTTCATTGCAAGGCAGGCACCTCCGTCCTGGGCTGGCTCACGGGCGGCAGGGTGGGCATCTGAGACACCGACTGTGAAACCTGGGTGGTTACTTGTGTTTTCCTTGCCCATATGAACGGAGAGATTCCCTTCTTCTCTTCCAATGGACTACAATGAGGTGAAATTTGGGAGATTTATTAACGGGGAGAGGAAAAGGTATGTTCCTGACATGAGGACCACAGTTTCTTTGAAATACGAGGATGCTGGTGCTTTTCAAAGTGAGGGTGGGAGAAAGTGCCAAAGAAAGAAAGGGGAAAAAAAAAAGAAAATGTTGTGTTTTCCCCTAACTTCATTCTCAGATAAAGAGTGATTATATTTCCCCAAAATAAAGAAAACCACTAAGCAACGACAACAACAAAAGATGAACAATGAATATTTCCATCTAAATAGTTGTAGTCTCACAAAGCTGTAAGCAATTCGGGTACAGCCTGGTGGGGAGAAGCGCCTTAAAGCAGTTCACGATCTCCAAATCACCTGGAACAAGGCGCTTTCCAGAAATGCTTCTGCATGTTACCTTCCCACGATAGAGATAAAGCAAGTAGGAAATGAACTGCCAGAGAAGAATGACAAATCTATACCGGCCTCAGCTGTGGTTCTCTTGGGTGCACAGCCTGAAGCGTCTCCCTCTTCTCACTCAATAAATTTCTGAATATTCTCTTTTTGTGAGCAATACTGTGGATCACATGAAAGTCCTCAAGAGCTTTTCCATCTATAAATGGATTTCAGAGATTTCAAAGTGCATTGCCAATGAAGATGCAGTTTCAAGGTTGCAAAACACAAAAACATTGTGTATGTGTAAAGTTGCACCATTTCGATTTGTTGTTCATTTGCTTTCAACCAATAGAATAGTTTTCAGCTTCCATGATGGCAGAGGACATATTATTTCTGTATGAGAGCAATTTACTTCAGTTACGTATACATTTACACACACACACACAGAAACACACGTGAAGAAGCAGTTTGGACTAAACTAAGAGAAGCCACATCTGACCTGAGAAAAGGAATACACACACACAGAGATCTGCATCATTAATTAAGTCAATTTTAAACCCTGGAAGGCTTTGCATCCTTCACTAGATGCAGTTGATATAAACTTTATTTCCTTAGCTGCATGCTTATTGAGGCCAGTGCTGAAATTCCTATTAGGCAGTGCCTCACCTCCAGAGCGGAGGGCTCTGCAGAACCCGTGGCGGTGCTGGAAAGCTGAAACCCTGCTGTAGCGTCAGGAACCTGCATACCTTCTCGGCATCCCCCTTCCAATGGGAAACACCCTAACATTAAACATTCTTTGCACAAGCAAATGGGTTGCGATGCTCTCAGAGTGTGCAGTGCGTGAGTCCAGTGAGATTGCTGGGATCTAGATGGGGCTACTCAACCTGAGCTGCTCAGCAACCAACCAACGCAATCAAGATGTGGGCAATACAGTCTTCTCCAACAGCCTCAGGTTTTAACATTTTCATCTCTGGTCACCAGGAGCGGTGCTGCTACCCTTTCTAGCCCCATGATGCCCACAGGTAATAAGCTGGGAAACCACTTTGCTCCCTTCTCAGCCCGGTTCCCAATTTCATGCCGAGCCGTGCCCTGCAGCACGACTGAAGTTCAATCAGGAGGTGAATGAATGCATAGCTGGCACAGCAGGCTTAATCCCTGTAACTTTAATTTCCTTCACCTTTATAGACTGTCAAAAGGAAGAGGTAACTTTTTTTTTTTTAAGGGAATGAATGCTGTGGCTGTAGGGGATGGGCTTCATTGAAGTAACTTTCTATTTACTATCGAAAAAAGAAAGCTTTAGGTTTATTGGAATCATTCAGTGAAAAAGCACAGAAAAAGCAGGTCATCCTCCTATCTCTCATTTCCTCTGCTTCTTTCCTACCTCTTCATACAGTTTGAGGGGGACTTTTTGACATCTGCTCTTCAATTTGGGGCTGTTCTCGGCACTAATTTTTAGTTTCACTGGGAGCATTTGAACTCCTGAATAGCGCTTCTCTTATCATTGCCACACCAAGCGGTTATTGCTACAAAAGAGGTGAGCGATAGAGAGAGGCGCCTGATACTTCCCAGCTGAGGCAACTGCTGCTACTAACCTGCTTTTTTTTTTTTTTTTTTTTTTTTTTTACAGAACAGTGAGTCATGCATTAGGGTCGAAACAAGATTTATTATCTGAGTTAGAAGAAATAAATAAAAATTGAGAACAAACAAACAGTAGTCATTGACAGACAGTTGGTACCTAATGAATCATATTCTTGGGTTTGCAGAGATTCATATGTTTACTGATTAATTTTTTTCCTGGGCGCAGTTGCTCTTGGAGGCTTCTGTGCCGGTACTAATTCTGTGATTACAACCCTCTGTCTTAACCCTCTTTGCTTCCTGCTTGGTAATTTTTGCTTCCTGAGAGAAGCCAAAGAAAAATACCTTTTTTTTTACAACAAGAAGGAAGCATCATGTGCATGGCGAGTCCCTCACTGACATGTGGTTTCCTAAAGCCATGGCCCAATAGCCAGCTTGAGCCTGGGTGGGACACGCTTATGGCTGGGCAGACCTGGCTGGTGAATCAGCACAGACGTTTTTCCTGATTTTTGGTTGCTAAAGTGCACTGTAAAGATGAAAGGATTTAGTGAATAATTATCTGGCACAACTTTGCTGTGCTGTCTGTTGCTCCACTTGGCCCCAGGCTGTCACCCCAGGGAGAGGGCAGGTGTGGGTTGTCACTGTGAAGATGAAGGGGCTGGAAAGTCACCTGGCTCTGTGCTGCTACCAAGCCCATGGTGGGGAAGAAAAAGGAAAAAGGCCTGGTTAGGAAGCTACTGTTTCTTTAAATGGGAGATAGAAGGCGGAGGAGAGGTTTTTGGCAAAGGCTGTGCAGCGAAGGGAAGAAAAGATTCACGGTATTTTTCAGTTGTAAGCTTGTTCTCCTTTTTCTAACACACTCCTTTGTTCAGTTCAGAAGAAAAGATGAATAAGAAGGGGCAGGATGGAAGTATAGAAAGCAACGAATGCTAGAGAAATGGTAAATCAGTTATGCTACTTACTGTAGTACAAACACGCAAGATAATAGGATATTGGGAATGTGTCTGTCAAAGCAAAGGAGCCAGGGAGAAAGGGCAGATACAAGTGAGAGTTGCCTATTTTCTGAGTTCAATGTCCACAACAGGCATTCATGAACAAGCCTGGACTGTTATTTTTAAGGTCTGCAATACAGTTGTTGCATTTCACATTGATGCCAGGGCAGAGGTGACTGGGATTTGTAAAGGGACAACGGTACACCAGCTCAAGGTGACAAATCAGTTATCTAGAGCCATTCAAAGCCCACACATGCTACAAAGGCGAGGAGAATATGAGTGACATCTTTGTAACCCGGCAATCCAAGGCCCCTCCATCAGCTCTTGCAAGTGCACAGGGAAGCCCCTGGCCTTGGCTCTGTGAGAAGCATGTGCTTCAAGGGGGGCTGCTGTGGAAGCTGGAAACGCACCCTGTGCAGTCAGCAATCCCGCAGGTCCCCATGAAAGGCTGTTCTTGGGCAGAGAAGGGAAAGGTGCCTAAGGATGCAAAAGGGAGGGAAGGAAGCTGTGTTGAGACCGCTGGCTTGGGCTCTATCCCCACGCTACCTAACGGGTCGCTATAGCCCTCGTGGGTGCAGCCCCCAGCTTCCCCAAGGTCCTTGCCCCTCTTGGCAAAGGCAGCTGATGGAGTGCGAAGGCTGCTGGGCAGTCACTGCTCCTGCAGACCCTCAGTCTGAAGGGGAGTGAGTGAGATGCTGCCCAGAGGGCCTGAAGGGAGTGGAAGTTTATAGAGATGACATTTCAGTTTATGGCAAGCATAAGGAAGGACATTGTTTAACCACTCTGGGATGTTATCTTAAAGGCTCCTGGCCTCTAGCTGAATATAGAAAAATGCGTAGCATTAGTGGTACAGCTGTGGCATTTAAGGTACATCACTGCTGAATATGGCTGGGGAACGGATCAGCACAGGCACTGTTTCTTGAAAACCTTGACCCAAGTTTTAGGATGTTCTTGAAATGGACACTCCGAGATGTGAAAGAGCACAGAAATGATGCTACCTGGGAGCTTTGATTAGAATAAATCATAATCAGTAACATACCCTCTCGTAAGACAATCTCCTCTTCTTTTGGCTCGAACCCCTCCTGTTACTTGCGAATCATCAGAGGGCAGTAGAAACACTTTGGTGCAAAGTTATTTACTTCCAGACTTCTGGTAGGCTGCAGTGAATTATAGTTACTGAATAAGCTTTTATCTAAGGTTCCTGCAACTGAGCAATTAACTTTCTGACTCTTACACTAAAGCAATTCATGTAAACAGATTGTGGTTATGAAGCAAAATGCTTAACAAGTCATAAATTGTGAATCAGTTGTTGATTTGTCCTTTTTTGTTTCTTTTATTTTCTGAACAAAACATAAATTTTCTGCCTGTAATGGGGTGTTTTTTTCTAAAGTATTGAAATGTGTTTGGGATATAGAAGAATCTCCAGGAAGAGTCACAACCCCTGGCAGTTTACCATGCAGGGTGAGAGGATTCCTCTAAGGAACAGGCATTTGGGGAATCGTTACAAACAAGACTCCATCAGTTATAATGGAATGTGAATTTATAAATTTATAAGCAGGGAAAGATTACCTTGCATTTACCACGAGTAGGAAAATGTAGCTGTGCAGCTCATGTGAGGTAGGTCACGCTATATAAATTAATCTCCTTTCTTACCCTTCGTACTCGGTGACTAGCCAAGCCTACAGGATAAGTAATGTAGCTCCTTTGCATGATGATACTTCTAGCCCTTTGTCCTTGCTTTGCAGAGCTCAACGGTGTTGCCATACAAAGTATCATCAATATCACAGAAGCTTGCCCTATTTGAATGCATAGGACAGCTTCAGCCTCTCCGCAGATTCAGGCCTGGTTTAATGTAGACTTTTTTGGCTCACAACTGCAAGAGCTACCTAGACGGTAACTTCTGGAGAGCAATGATATGCCTATCTGTTTCCTTTAAGAGTAGTCCTTGCACCTTCCCTGGAAGATATTGCACTATGAAGATTATGGAGTAGAACATGATAAGAAAGGACTTCTATGACTCCTTCAACTGCTTAATAATTAACTATATGACCTCTGTTTAGAAGTAAAGCCAAGCTAATTAATGCATACTTCAATAGATTATATTGCCTATTATATGACTATGATGTATAATGTAAATTTAGGAAATATGAAGATTGAGTATGGATAAAAATTCTCCATGTACACCATGACAAGGACTGTAAAAGCACTTCTTTGCAAATGTCTTCTCTCATTCATTTTATGGCACTTTGCATCACTATGTAATTATCTATAATTGCTTGAAAAAACACTTAGACTTCTGGCCCCTTGGGGTGCGACTTAGTCAGAGAAAGACAAAAAAAGGGTCAGTTTTTGAGTAAGGAATGAAATTTTCTGCGCTAGTACAGCATGTTCCCTGGAAGTGGGAATATTTCTGCAACACCTCCCGCAGGAGGGCTCATCCTAGTGGTCTACATGCTATGTATTTTAATCCAAACTTGAAACATTTTCTGCCACCTACTGCTTTTGCATCATCGTTGTCCTGTTACCTGAAAAAAAACCCCTGTTTCTGATCAATTAAAACCCAGAAATGTGTTCTGTCAGGTTTCTGAAAGTGATTTTTTAAAAACCCTTCACAATGTCCGAGTTGGTAAAACAAGTGCAGTTATCTCCATTTTCAACAGCTCTGGAGGAAAAAGCGGAGTTAGGCTCCTCTGGATGCAGGGTTGTTAGAGGTCTGAGGATGGTCTGGTGTTCTTGAATCCGACTGCGGTGGGTTAGGCAGACAGACGTGCACTTAACCTCTCTTGCAAGCTTATACCTTGCCTAATGGCAGGTTGGGCTGTTTTGCTTTAGGTACGCTTACATGCACAGAATTGACTTTCTGTGATGGCCAGCAATTAACTGAAAGGTTAGTGTAGGAAGAGAAGACAGAGTCCTTTTTCTTTATGAATCCCTTCTACAGGTATGCACTGTCTCATTAGTTAACTTTGTTATTTGACAGCTGTGGAAAGTGTCATGAGGTCTGAATAACTGCAATTACTGCTCACCTTGTTCTCTGTGCCTTGACTCAAATGCCTTTAGGTATTTTGCAAAATCCTAAGATAAAGACTGATATGCAAACAACACCCCTGAGATAAACGGCAACAAATGTTCTGTATGACATGCTTTATTTGTGAGGTGCTTAGATAACACAGTGATTGGTGCCTGGTTAGACAGGTGGGGTTTTATTATTTTTCTCTGATCCTTATAAGTTGGATCTTATATTTTGAAAACCGATTTGACATCCAGGAGGACTGCTCAAACCGGAGGCTGGAGACAGGTTGCTCTATTCCAGCGTTACAAAGGCAGGCAAAACGCAGGAGAGCAGCGAGGGTTAAACTATACTCACCTTGAGGAATGGGAAATAGCATAGCAAGTCTAGACCAGATAGGGGCTGAAAATGTCCCGTCTGGGTGCCTGGGTAGTTAAAGGTGTCTGCTTCTGCACTGCAGGAGCCGTCAGCCGGCGGTGGTCAGGGCTTTGGGCTATTGGCTTTTGCCTGCAGCAGCTGCAGGAGCCTCTGGGTCTGCAGCCCGGCGGTGTTAAGATGCTGGCGGTGACCCTGAGGAACCATCCTGGCAGCTGCAGAAAGGGAAGGGGAAAACCAACACTAACACAGCCAAGCCTGACATCTGGCCAAGCTGTGTACGTGCAGTCCCAAATCAGAGCACTCTGCAAATACGGAGGTGGCTTCAAGGCCAAATCTTAGTTGCTGGTGTTACTCATGAGCGTGTCATTCGCGTCAGCGTGGTGGTGGGAGTTAGCTGGATCTCGGGTCTAAAGTCCTCGCTGTTCTTCTTCACCCAGCTTTGGAAGGTGTCTCTACACATGGCGCTTGTGTTGTGAATTTGGGTTCACCTTTGCAGTGACTTACCAACATGAGGAAACCACCTCTGAAGTTACTCCTGGTTAGTGCTTGTTTTTCTCTCCAGGTTAGCAGCAACCCCCTATTCACCCCACTTCTTCCTTTCCCCACCCTCGAAGAAGAGTAGCCTCTGACTCTGTGGTTGCAAATCCAAATCTGAAATCTTTAACAAAATCCTCCCTGCCCCAGGCAGCACTTGGCCCTGTCGTAATTCAGACCAGTATTGAAGCTCCATGTTGCACGATTTGGAGAAGCAGATTTCGTTTCATCCACAAGATTTAATAATCTGCAGATAGCCATGCTGGGCCAGCAGTAATCAGAATCTTGGAGCCATCATCTGTTTTGTTTTTGGCAAAATATTCAGTGGTGTCAACCTAGATGTGAGGGGACAGCAAACTGTCTCGAGTGCTAAAATTACAAAGGGAGATTAGAACTACACTGTAAGCACTTTTTTTTTTTTTCAATTTGGTATCAAATTAAAAAATATTTGTGTTGAACAGATATACTTTTATAATTTCAGTGAGACTTCTTTTTTTCTTTTTTAATATCAGCCTACAATGTTTAATTCAAGCAGATTGGCACATTTTGGGAGGTCACACCGTTGAATTTCAGGCAGCCGAGAGATGTTTAATTTAGCTGGCCTGTCTACACAGGCCTTCTGAACAAACTGTGGAGGCAGAGAGGTTTTTGCAGGGTCACTTGAAATTTGGGTCGCCTCCTGAAGGAGTTGTCTTTCTGGGTTAGCTAAGTTGAGGGTTATAAACGCTCAGTGCTGGACAACACTGCAGTAGCCCAAATCCAGCTGACCAAAGCCATGCTTCTAAGACTTTTATTACAGTTATTTGACCTTTTTTCAGCCTTTTCTAACACTTCAGTCAAAGGGAAAAGCAAACTGTGGTACTTCAGAAATACTGATAGACAATATTTTGACTTTTCTGCGTTTTCCTCTTCCCTCTATTCTTCTGGCTAAAATGATTTGCTGTATTTGATGAAATTTGTGAAAGGCTTTTTGTCGCCTTGGAACAGAGTTTTCTAGCAAAATAACCATTCTGCTGGAAAAACATTCAAGGCTAAAGCCAGCTATAGATTAAAGCGGATAGCTTCTGTTTTTCCCATAGTCTTTGGATAAACATGAATTCCAGTCTCCCAGGCTGTTAACTTGGCACCTTTCACTGGTGTGTAATTCAGAGACCATATGAAAAATATTTCAAATAAATGGAGGAGCATCTTCCCCCTTTTAGGATGCTGACTCCACCTTCCTCGGTCTCCTTCTGCTGATCCCCTCTGGGGGAAGAGGGTGGAGTATACTAATGATGAAATGGCAAATGTGCAAACTCACTCAAGAAGCACTTAAAAAGCTGCTTCGTCACAGCAGGATCTGTCAGGACATGGATAGGTGTAGAGGAACTGTAGAGGGTTAATTAACATTGATAATATACAGCTGTGGGCTTGCTTCAGGGGCGGTGGGTTGGCT
>JAVJGI010000014.1:120338844-120369177 GCA_035590275.1 Ibycter americanus
GCACGGACAGTAGATGAACTTTTGGAACCTTGTGTGGGACTGGTGGTGGTGCCAAGGCATGAGAGGGCTGGTATGGGGTGGTAAAAGCCTTGTTGCAGCCTGCTAGCTTGGTAGTGCTGCAACAGATAGGGGATTGATCTCTTCAGATTCCAAGCAGCCATCGACTTTATTACATACTTTCACCTATGTGAGTTACAAATTAGTGACAAATAGGTTTGAAAGCTAGTCATTACCTCAATCAGTCAATTATTCAAAAGATGTATGTGTGATTAGTTACTCTCAGTTAATTATAGGAACAATAATTAGCTAATAAAGGGGTGCCATCATTCATATAATGCTGATTTTCATTGGTTTAGCAACTCTAATTTAAAAAACTCCCTCGAATCCGTATATTGAGAAAACACCCAAGATTACTTTTTAAAACAATGTTATTAAGGTGCAGGGAGCGCTTTACTCTCCTCTAGCTCTTTTGGCCAAACTCATACTTCTGCCATCTTCTCAGCAGTGGGTTCTGTTGAAGCTTAATGAATTTATCTTCAAATGTAGCCTTAGTAGTGAATTGCCTTGAGAAGGCTGACTGTCACAGAGATGATTAGACAACTTGCTGCTTTTAATCACTTCACCCCTGGACAAAACAAAAGTGATGCCAAACGCTGGCAAAGATGGGTATGTCAAAGACATTATATCTCATTCCTATAAAGACACAATTTGCTCTGAAATTACAGATGCAAGACCACAAGGTTTCATACTTCTCCTCCCTGAAATCAGTACTGAAGGGACAATGGATGGTGCAGGCATCTTGTTTAAACAAGATTCTGCCTATTTGTTCCTTATATTTGCACTTACTTCTCAGGACCTTCAGCCCCAACCTGTTAAACCTTTATAGCTCAGTCACGTTCCCAAGTTCTAAAACTGAAGAGAAAAGGCCCAGATCCACACAGGTAAATCGGGACCTAACTCACTGTGACACCCCAAGAGGCGTTTGCAATTCCAGCCCAGCGCGCCTGGCTCGCTCCCACAGGGTCAAGCTGAGGGCGATAATCCGGCATTCGGGGCTGAAGCCACTAGGTACGCTTCACGTGACCAGGGTGGATAAATCAAGTCTGAAAGAAGTTCTGACGGCTAAGGGGGTGACTGTAAAGGGAAGAGTAGAGGTCCCTAGCTGTGGTTAAAATGAGCAGTGCCACATTTTTCCCATCTCCAGAGGCCATGCTTGCCTGACCGTGGGTAGCTGGCAGAGGCAGCTAAACCACCAAAGCCCAATCCCACCAACCTGCACAGGGTGAGGGGAGCACGACCCTGCAGGGACATGGGGAGTGGGGCAATGGGGTCATTGCTTTTGTCTGCTGCGAGCTGCTACTTCTGCTTGTCCGTATTGTCCATCTGAACCGTAAGTGCAGGCTGTTTCACCTCTATAGAGCAGCTGGCAACTCTTCAGCCACTCCAAGATACTAATCTCAGAGTGTAGTACCCTCATCCTACTACTTACCTCTAGCTCGTAATCAAAAGGGACCTTGGAAGGTTGTCTTTGCAGCCACCTGCAGACTTTCCCCAACACACTTACCTAGTGAATGCCCTAAATGTTTTTATCACATGCTAGAGACAAGCTTTCAGAAGACTGCCCTTTCTCTCCATCTCTCCTGATATTTTGAAAACCATGTGATTACCTAAGGCTTTTGGTTTTAATCTTTTTCATTTTCATTTCACCTCTACTCTGAAAGTCTCGATCCCTGTCCCAGTTCTAGCTGCCCTGGGCAACAATTGCATTAACATATCATTAATACACTTCATTTATTTATTTAAAATAATAATAATAAAAAAGGTTGATAAAGGCTAGTTCCATCTGTGTAGACTACGATCATCTTTAACTTAGCATAGCCTAGTGGTCAAAGTAATAGAATAGAACCCAGGAAAATCTGCTTCTGAGAAAAAGTCCCTCAGAAAATCCTGTGTGCTCTGTATCACAGCTTTTTGGTACGTGATGTAGGATTTATACCTGACAAGCTGTTGTGAGACAGCTATATATGGTATGCAGCATTTTGCAGCTCTCCGTTTCCTTATCATGGCTCCTAAATACTAGTTACATGACTTGGACTCACAGTTTTGGCGAGCTCCCTTGCACGCTTTCCAAACAAAACCACCCTTCATTATCTGTTTTCTTTGTTGTACTGGGTAAATAAAAAAGGTTAGAGGAGCACAGAAATCCTGTTGTATTAAACTTATGGTACCTAGTTCCATTTAATGCTTTAATCACAAAAATGTAGTTTATATATAGTGTTCAGGCTGATTTTAAACAGCTCTTCTCCTAATAGTGAGAGGAGTAAGAGCCCTTAAACATTCAAACCAATGCATAGAACAAACCATGGAACTGCGCTGGGTTTTTTTTGCAAAAATGTGTAAAGGTCTGCAAGTTTCATCTGCATGTAACACTGCAGAAAGGTGAAGATTGTAGGACTGAATTATCTGAGCATTTCTGATTACTTTGGCCAGACGTATGTGACACTCTTTAGCCAAACCACACCACCTCCGATTCCTCATGACTGCTGCTGTTTCTTTGCAAGACAGCTGCAGAGCCCTTTCTCGTCTCCAGTATTGAAACAGATCCCACCCTCCCTGGTGCAACTTCACTTGACAACCTGATCGCTATTTTGTCCTTTCCCAGTCTCTGCTGCCTTCCCCATCTCTTCCTTCTAGTTCAATCCAGACAGCTTCTAACTCATCCCTCAGACTTTTTGCTTTCTGTTGTGAACATTTTTCCCCTTCTTTCCTCTGTTTTTTTGTTTGTTTGTTTTTTTTTTATCTTCTATTTCATGCGACAGGCATGGAAGAAGACTGATGGGAGGCATTAGTCCATGGAGGTATTACTGCTGCAAAAGGGAGAAGGTAAAATAGGTGTCACTGCTGAAAAGAGGGACTGAGATAGATGTTGTGAGCGGATACGTCACCGTCTCTGGCACTTGGCAGATGGAGGGGTGAAAAACAAGATGATAAACGGTGTCAGCCACAACAACTATGGAAAAAGCTACATCAGTAAGAGCAAAAAAGACTAAATTAATTCTTCTGGAAAATTGATGCACTAGGGATATGGACAAATTGGGGTAGTCACAGCCAAATACACCCCTATTGCCATTCCCTTTATTCAACACTTCAGAAATAAAGAGGTCTTTGATGGACCTACAATGACAAGACTCAACAGCTTCTTCATGGCTTCAAAAAAGTCCCTTTTCAGGCCAAATTTACCATCTCCTCACACTCCTTCCTCCTGGAACACTTTTGAGGCAGGGGTAAATCATCTCTGAGTAAACTCAAAGCTCAGCCAGTGCATTAATTTGATAGCCAGGTGGCCGGGCTGTGTGCCTGTGCGTGACCAAGCACCTCCACCTGCCTCACTTGCTCTTCCCATAGCGCTGAAGGACGGACATCGGGCACCCTGAGACCTTTCCTCAGAGGCCAAACATCATCTGCTGAAAAGGCGCATGAGTTTTCCAGGGAAATCTGAAGAGGAAGTAGCGTGTCTTGGGCATGCCTTCACGTCCCTGCAGCCCTGGAAGGTGTAGGCAGCCCGTTTCACCAGTGCACAGTGCTGGCAGGGAGCTACTGGTGCTCTGCAGGATAGCAGGAGCCCGCACGTGTTTTAAGAAATCAATCCAATAAAACCAACCCAATAAACTCTGAAATCTTGAAACCTGTCATTTGGACATCATTGCTTATAGAAGACATCCAGCTGTAGAAGACATCACCAGGACTGGCAATGGGTAATGAGTTGTCACCTATCTACATCTAGGAAGGTCTAAGATGCTGAATCTTACAGTCTTTGAGAGTTGAAGCCTGTGCTGGAAGAACATGTCCAGCCTTGGCATAAAGGGGGGTCCAAGGGAAATACACTGCATGACGGGATTGCCTGTATGGATGGAGGGACAGCAGGGGAATATACAGAGCATTTCAGTGAAGAAACGCTCAGACTTGTCGTGGTAGTAACCCAGTGGGATTGGGAATGATGGCATATCCTGAGCTCCCTGAGCATTCCCCTTGCGTAGGCACTGCAACCTGGCACAGGCTGGTCCTACTTGCTGATCTTACTGTTCTTTGCCCAGATCTTGAAAACTTTACACTTGTATGACTGAATGAACGATTCGTTTCTTTTTCTGAAAGGCATACCTTCTTGTGCCGGACAACAGAAGCAATGCAAATGTTATTGGATCAATCTGATTCAATTACTTTGTGTAATCTTGGATTTAATCTCATTGATAAGAGTTTAGAGTAATATTCTGAATGGCCTTTCCTTCTTCTTTCTTCCTATACTCAGTTTTGTCATAACAGACACTGGAAAGCACTAATTTTGCCCCTTTCTCCCAACAACTATAGCAAAAAAACCTTAAATTACTTTAAATGCATTTATTGCATTTTATCAGAAGCTCCTCTTCTCTCCAGAAGCATACACAATTACATACAAAACCGCATGCAGTTGTTAGGGACTAGACAAATACTTGTGACATAATGTTCCTGTGTAAAAGATTCCCTGCAAATCTGCTCCTTCCTGGACATTAGAACAGGCTCTCCAATAATGAGAAAAGAAAATAAGAAAAGTGCGTGACAATAAGGAACTGAGTAAACAAAAACTCTGGCATGCTAAAAGACGGAGGAGTGAGGACAAAGCAAGTCAAAGACCTGTCTCAAAACCTCCCCTAATTGGCAAATGTCTTCTGTATCACCATGGTACTGCAGCACCATGAGGAGACAGATGCTCCCTAAAGCAGTCAGCATCCAAACAATTCGATACATTTCAGGCCAAAGCAAAAAAAAAAGGAATTATGCTTGTAGAAAACTACCCAAACCCCAGAACATTTCATGGTAAGCATGTCGTCTGCTTCCGCTTAGGAGCACTATGAAACAGGCATGAAAAAGGAGGAAATTTTACCACTTTTTAGGGAAGAACTATATAAAATGCAGAAGATAATCAACTCACAAGCTTGGTCTGAAAGAAAATTTTCCTCTAACAGAGAGAGAAGAACATGCTGTAAGTTCTCTTGGTCCCTGCTAGCTGTGACCTACCAGTTAGCAAAGGAGTGATGCTTCTCCACATCATTACGGTGTGCACTTGCACAGCAAAGGTCCCTCAGCTGAGGGGTCTGGGACAACCGTGGCTGTTTCATTCCCAGTTTCCAGCATTTCTTCAGTCTTAATTCAGCTTTGTATGGCAAAGAAAATGCATATTTTTCAAACACGGGACATTTCCTATCTTGAAGCTTGACTAGAAGAATTTCAAGGAGTGCAAGACACTTTTGGAGCTACATTCAGTAGCATTCATGTGTTTTTCCGTGCTATTTGAATTACTGCTGTTATCTAAATGCTTTAGTCATCCTGGAAATATTTCTGTGTATTGAAAAATTTTGGTGTTGTAATAATTAATGCCTGCTGAATAAAAGGTGTGTCTATAAAGTGCTACATGTTTTTGTGCAGGTAGCTGCATATAGACGCAACCACAGGCATTCAATAGTCATAAAAAAAGTATGAATGCTGAATTCAGATCCAATGCACCTATTGATTAAAATGCCAATAACAGCTATGTATTGTAAAAATCAGGGGCATATTGCAAGATGATATACAAAGCACGCAAGTAAATTACTTGCTTAGATTATGTTATTATCCCTAGTGAAAATAGTTCACATAATTGTTCTGTCATGTAAGATTTTACATCGCAAGTTAGAAAAATGTGGGGAAACCTGTTAACCCCACTCGCCTGACCTGTTCCTGTTAGAACTATCTTTAGTTGGAGCTTCAGAAGCAACAAACTGCATAAAGTCTACGCCCCCTTTCTAACATTATTATCCCCCCTGCTGTTTTAATTTATGTGTTTAATTTTGGTTTGCTGGGTGCAATATGGCTAATTGCTTGAGAACTGTGCAACCTTACAAGTGAAATTTTGCTTTTATAATTTGTAGCACATCAAGTGTAATAATGTACATTTAATTTCTCAAAAAGATAATTATGCTAATAGAATTATTTGAATAAAAATTCACACTTTATGCAGGATAATGTCCTCTACCTCTTAATTTATAGTAATGTAGGTCTGTAAGGAATTTCTAATAAGCTACTTCAACCCAGGGCCAGGAAGGGCTAGACAGAAGGAAAACACTGACAGGTCTTAAATGGGACAAAAAGGCTCCAGAGGTCTTTGTAGCAAAAGCTGTCAGAAGTGATGCAAGTATTGGATGTGGAGAGATGCTACAAGATGCCGTAAGCAGCCCTGGTCACGTGGGAGGATGTGGTCTTGCTATGTTTAGCTTATGGAGGAAAAATAAGGAAGGAAAAAAGACACTGCAGGTGAGCAGCTACATTACATGCAAGCAGGGCTTGCAAGGTGCAAGCCTTCATCCAGGCAGCTGACCACCTCCCCAAAATGTGTAGCATCTGAGAAGGGCCAGCACCCTGTGAGACTGACCCTGGAGGAGCCAGCACCCAAAGGGACAGGGCACCGGCCTCTCCCAGCAGCCTGGAGAGGCACCTGGACGGAAAGCGCAACAGCAGGAGGAACAGCACCTCCCTCAGCCTCAGGGAAATGCAATTTATTTTTACAGCCATCCATTAGGCACCAGTTAGGCGTGAGGGCTTGGAATTGGCTTGAGAGAGATAAGGCACCACGTGTACTGCGCTCTGATGCCCAGACAGCCTCCGTGCCAGACAAATTCTGTCTCAGCATTTAAGCAGTGACCGCAGGAGCATTTCTGGCCAGTAATGAAGCTTATGGAGCTGGGAGGTGACATAGCGAGGCCGGACTACCCGGGAGGGCTGCTAACTGTAGCATGGGCCAGCATCTCATCCCACCATCGCCATCCCGGGCGATGCACATTCAGGCCATTCCATGCCCCCGAGTCCCCTGCGCACAGCTGAAGTGCCCCAAGAGGTACCCTGGGGACTTTGACTTTCAAGGATGGGCATCATGTTAATTTTTCTGGAGACGTTAGTCTTCCTGCTGGGTTGAACAACTCTTGGAACGACTCTTGGAAAAACTCTTGGAACAACTCTTGGAAAGCCATGCCTTCATCTAGACCTCTTTGCATTCAGCCTGTAGGAGCCCTGCGCAAATGAGGTGTTAAAGCAGTGTAGCACTGTTTTCTGTATTTTGTTTTGGAAGAAATCAATTATCATTGTGGCCAGGGTTAAAAATATGTGTGTGATGCCCCTCTCTTCCCAGAGGAAACCTCCATGCCCTGCCTCTCGCATGCGTTGCTCAGTGAAGGGCTGGCCACTGGGCTCTGTGGGCATCAAAACACACTGAAACCTTGTGCAGCAGTACAGAGTTGTTGCTTTTTAAATTGTGCTGTTGGGGGTTTCCAGTGTTGATTATTGCATTTGTAGTAATTCCCTAGCCTCGGAATGAGGAAACTATTGCAAATCCTTTGTGAACTGCTTGAACAGAGGAGTATGATAAATTAAAGTTTCTAAAGGTGGTGACTTTCATACTAGATTAATATAAAATACCATGATTAATGCCCAGACTGTCAGTTCATATTTTCTCCCTTAATTATTTCAGGACTTTTTTTTTTTATATGCCATAAGTGTATTTATAGGTGATAAAAGAGCAGGACTGACAGCCTAAGAGCTTGAAAAACTATTTATCCGTGGAAAGGGTGTAGTTACGAGAAGCGGGTTTTGAAAACTCCTCTGTGTTTCTTCCCTTTACCAATGTACTTGCCTTTCTTCTCCCTCTGCACTAAGTTAATCGTCCATAAGGCTGGTGATTTCAAGGTCACAAATAAAGAGACTGTTTTTGCAGCGCCTCCTTTTTGCTAGAAAAGAGGAGGGACTGAGGTCAAGCCTATTCATTTCATAAACACTGGCCAACATTCATATCTGAATACTTTCTTGATTTCCTCTTTTAGCTATGGGAAAGAGCTTTAATATCTTGGACACCACAATGCGGTAGCTATTGCCTTTTAATGCTGATCCCTACAGGCCATCAATCCCTAACTAGTGTTACTACTTACTGAAACTGAGATGGCTTCACTCTGAGATTTATAGGTAAAAGATTCCCTGTCTTATGACTAATTCCTCCAGTTGTATGGCTCCACTTCATTTTTTAAATTCCTTGGGCCATCGACCACCACTGATTTGTAGGTAAAACTCTTCACTGATTTGATTGGGGAGTACTTAAAAACATTATTGGATGATATGGCCTCATATTTTTATGGAGTCGAGTTACTTAATGATGTCAGGACATTTTTTTTTGAGACTTGCTCTTTTTTTGGTTTTGTTTTCCTTTGATAGCTTTAAATCCAAAGTGCCTTATAACTTGGGAAGAGAGAACAAGTTTGTATGAAATAAAAACGGCTATGGATCGTCACTGAAACACATATCAAGGCTATTTTTACTTTCATTGCTGAGTTTTGCAGAATAAACAGATTACAATAAACAGAATACAGAGAGGTGATAGCATTATTACTATTATTTATACAGCACCATAAATGTGCATTCTGCTTAACAGACAAATAAAAACATCTCAGGAGATCACTTCAAGTTCAACTTCAGCATAAAGTACAACTTTCTCCTGAACATTTCCTTTTTTCACAGTTGCAAAGAACAAATGTTTCAGACTGGAGTGCATTAAACTGAGGAACTCAAATCCTTATCTAAGCTCCAAAAGAAAGTGATTTGATAGCACTGCTTAAACGTATAGGCCAAAACTCACTTGCTGATAAAACTCCTCCTGACTGCAGTGGAGACCAGAGCTGACCCAACATTCCCCTCAAAGCTGCTGGAGTCCAGGAGTGCCCTGAAGTCTGGAAAATTAAGAATATTTTTTATGTTTTTAAAGGTGATGCCTCACCGTAGGTCATAACACCTCATAAAAATTGTTGCAACATATCAAACTCTGCATTAAGCACAGCACTGACTTTCAACCAAACCCTTATTCTTTTTAAAAATGCTATTTAGTTTTTTTAAAGAGCATAACCTCTGCAGTGGCCCAGGCCTAGAGAAGCTCTGTGAGGAAGGAAAATCTTGGAGGTTGAAATGATTTAGAAACCCCAGCTGGAGCACCGATCTGAGTGACGAAAGACACTGTGCGAGCCTATCTCCCAACTTGTCGAGAAGATGTACGTGCACTGCTGTCTCCCATCGGCATGAGCTGGGAGCCACAGGAGAAGGGAAGAACCCACTGCAGAGGAACAAAATATTCCAAATGAACAGTTTCAAAGGAAATTCACTGAAAATATTAAGCAAGTAACACAACAAATGAATTAAAAATAATGCATTAAAAATACTAATTAAAATAAGTGCCTATCTAGCGTAAGGTTTACATATCTCAGCGGCAGGAAAGAAGTTTGTCAGAAACATTTGTTAATTGCAAAGGCAATAAGAAACACTGGCAGGTGCCAAGTCTTTTAGGGATAAATCACGGCCAAACTTCAGATGTTAACTCAGGGACGAACATGGATTTCAGTGTATCTGCAACTAAGATCTTTGGCAAGATGCAAAGTTTTTGTGTGCCAGAGGGACACCTCCTCAGAGCGAAGTCTTCCTTTTATAGCTTAATTGCTAATGTAAAACCACATTAATACAGACGTGGCAAGCAGATTTATCTTAATTTAATCTCTGGGCAAACTGGGTAGTACTTGTAGGCAGCCTTTTTCAATACCTGTGAGAATTCACCCCACCAAAAGATACAGCTTCCATGCCCTTTTCACAGCCAATGGGGAGAAATAGTCAGCTTTATAGTACAGTTTGTCTCATCTTGAAGTCAACATCTGATCAAATGAATTATGTGAAGATGTCTCCCTTGTGCCGCTGTTGGGGCACTGAACACTTACTGCGGCAACAAGCAATGAGAAATAGTGCCCCAATAAGAATATCACCCTAATCATTCAGCTTTTCGTCCTTACACAAAGATAAACCCGAGGCAAAACCTTTCGCCTGAATACAAATATTCAGAGCGGTCCCGAGAGCCACACTTCATCTGTTGTCCCTGTCTACTCCCATCGATGCCACAGGAATGCTGAGGCATGCTGCCCGGATTTCTGTAGCTCCCCTAAACACGAAATAATGCTATTCTTTCTAATCTTCACTGTCACTTACCTAAGGACTCCCAAAGTCCCAGCTAAGCGGTGACGGAGGGTAGACTTCAATATATTGTAAATCTCTGCCGGAGAACAGGAGTATTGCATTTTTTTCTCTGCAAAAGTATTTTTTGAGCATATGCACCATCCATGTCCTGAACTCTCCATAAACTGCAGGAGCAAACAGAGGCTGCTACATTACAGCACTGCAAAAGTCTTCCAGAAACCTGTACTTGTCATTAAGACATGACCAAAAATCGATCTGCGAAGTCTGTATCGAATGCTTCATTTTCAGTAGGAACATGCAGAAGCTTATTTTTAAGGAAATGGAAGAAAAAAGGGCAAAAGTCATATACTTCTTACTTCCAGCCAAGTAAGACCTTCACACTTTCAGGTAAATATGAAGGGTAACAAAGATGTTCTAACATTGCATTATATTCTCAAGTTGCAAAAGTGGTAGACTGGAAACATGCGTCATTCCAGACCCGTAGGGATAACAGGGGTTTGGTTCTCAGCTGTTTCTCCATAACAATTCAGACCACTTCAGAGTTTGGGAATTCTTCCTTTTCTATTGGTTTCAGCCAGGGGTTAGGAAATGACCCTACAGGAAAAAAAATCTTCACTCTTGAGAATTCGGTAGGACTTTTGTAGTCAACCACGGCTGAAATCGGATTTCCCTGATTGTCAAAACCAGCTGGAAGCACATAGCATCAGCCTGATAGAAAGTTGTGTAAAACTAAGGAGAAAATGTCTCTTCCAGGGATTAGAAAACACCGAAGCCAATTCTGTTGAACTGGAGCCCACCTTCTGACATACTTTACAGTCCTTCCCAGTGTGATAATTGATTTCAAATACCTTCTGAAAACACTGTGGGATGGCATCCAAAAAAAGGGGGGGGATCTGGTATACCTGGCTGACATTTATTATTACAATCCAGTTTCTGAGCAAATGCTTTTGGACACAGTCCTTTTTCTGACCTGAAAAAGAAGATCAGGAAGATTATAAAGCAATTCCAATGAGGAAAATAAAAACCGACCCGGATGTTTTGTTTTAAAAGTCTCAATCAACAAATAGCCTCTAAATCAACAAACAGCCCCTAAAGCTGTTTGAAAGCCCAATACAAAATTTCTGTTTAAGGGCTAAAGGAAACTCCCCTGTGGTCTATGGAAAGGGGTTCAACTAGTCTCTCAAGTTCTGTTGCAGCCAGTTTTAAAACTGACTATTTTAGATCTGCTTTACCTTTATAATCCTTCCCAAGACTACCTGGGAAGAAGTCTGGGTGCTCTGACGATTCCGAGATAAAAAGAAGTCTCCGAAGTGGTCTTAGTGCTAACTTCAGCTGCCTCTGGCCCTTGTCCAGCAAAGCACTTAAATCTGTTCTTCGCTTTGGAATTGGCTTGGCGATGTCAGCGGGGCTTCTCGTGTATCTGCAGTCAAATACCAGCACAAATGATTATTTAGATCCAACCCCTCTGCATCAGGCCTGAAGTACCCGCAGCAGGCGCTGTAAGGGGGGCGTCTTGTTTTGTGTTTCTGGTGAGCACGTTAAGAAGTTCCTTCTCCCTTTCAACAAATGCCCTGGCAGCTGGCTTGCTGCACAGCGCTCTGGTTCGGGCTCAAAAACTTCTCTGGCCCAACTCTTCCCTCTCAATCTTGCGCCTGAACAGCTGCACTCAACCCAACCAAGCACCTTCTTGGTACCCACACAGATTTACCGCAAAAGCCCGTGCCCATTGCTGGGGAGAGCCGGCCCTCGGCGAAGCCAGCACGGCTGTTACTAATTAAAGAACAACTCACCTTCTCTAGCTTTGCCCTTCGTTTTCTCCTAGAAATCCTTTTCTCCTTAATAGAGAAATGCCTACATGATGAAAAAAGCACAATCTTCTGGTGACCCTTGGTTGAGTAGATATCTAATAACTGTCTCGCAAGCTGGAGAACTGCCCTTTCTTTTTTTTTTTCCCTTAGAACTTTGTAAAAGCTAATTGGAAAGCAATCACAACCCAGCACTTAATAGACTTCCACATTTCAATAGCAAACAATTTTTTTTCTGTGTTCAACAGGCACGTCCTGGGCAATTTGCTCCCTTTCCTAGAAGGTAGGTAGTTTGATCTTGATTAGAGAGAAGGCTACAGTATATCACTTTTATTACCTACTTTATATGAGAATAAATGTTTTATAAAAGTTCTGAAAATAATTTTTTATGTCAGGGAGGGCGAGACTTAGTTCTAGTACTCAAGATGCTTTAATTAGTTTTCCCTGAGTCTGTTTTCTCAGTTATCTCACTGCAACTGGATCAGTTTTATTACCCTGAAGAAATAATTTGCTCTTATTAAGACCAAGTACTCTGTTCAATAATTTAATATGTTACATTCATCTTTAACGCCACCAGGCCTGAGCCAAAGTTCACTGAAATCAATGGAAAGTCTGCTAGGGACACCAGAGGGCTTTGGATCCTTTTAAGGGAGTTTTAGTCCAAAGAAACGTCTATACTGCAGCTCTTATGTGCAGCATATCTAACTTGGATATTATTAGAGGTGTAACTATGGTAGTACAGGGCTCTGCGGGGCCAAATGGTAAGTATTTATGCAACTCCTTGAGCAGGTGGGGTTGTTTTTAGTCTGAGCTGAGTTTTATGCTGCTATGGTTACATTACTGGAAATACCTGCCCTAGTTAACTTAAATTTAGCTTACGTATGGTTACACAAGTTGAAGTCACTCCAGTATAGATATATTTACTCTCCCTAGAGGTTTCTTGTGTTATAGTTATATGATTTAATCCCTTAAATCAGAGGTATATCTGTCTGGGTTTGCTTTATCACTGGCTGGATCATGCTCCTGCTCGTCAGCAGTCACCCATAACAGACAGCCTTCCCTAGCAGTATTGTCATTTTCAGTTACAATCTATTTTCTTCTTTCGTTACTTGAAAAGGTTTTGATACTCCTCCTTTTCTGATAGGTAAATTTTTTGCTAGGCACCTATGTTTCCCTGGTGGATCTGCTAATAGCAATAAATTAATCCCTAGATGCATTATAGCATGGTTGAACACATTATATTGACAAGTGAGCCAGAAAAACCCTTCTAGCGCAGTTCCTTAGAGACTGAATAAAAAAAGCCATCCTAGAACTACATTGATATTAGACAGTATAAAAATTGTGTTGTGTGCTGGAAGCACTATTTCCCTGCAAGTCATAGTCAAGCCTAAAGCCTAGCAAATGTATTTTAGAAACGTCCAGCATGCTTGCTTATCAGTCTGAGAGTCCTGAGAATTAATTCTAATTTCAGAAGAACAGTTAAAATCCCACAATAGACACCTTGGACATTCATTTAACAAGAGAAGAAGTCTGTTACCAGGCTCATTGATATACAAGGGAAAATCTGATGTCTGTGAGCAATCTGATGTACTCGGGTGTAGTTTGTTATTGTTATGGTTTGTCTTGTATGTCCAGTTGAAAATCCTTTGCCATATCCTAATGTGCCATTGTGGGCCAGGTCCAAAGATGACTCAGACCAAGAAGGAGAAGCCTGATACTTTCAGTCTTTTTTGCCTTGTAACAACCAGATGGACCTAAACACCTAAAAATCTCTCTCTCACGTGTCAGTAATGCTCATTTTGTCAGAATGTAATGGAGGTTCCTTAAGGCAGGCAATTTTGTGTCCTCGTTTTCTGTTGCTTAAATTTTTGTTGCTTTTTTTACATTTTGTGAGATTTTAGGGGGGACGTAAGTAATTTCTTCTAAGTTTCTTCACAAGTGTGACAGCCACAAGTTTTTCAGTAATGCCCTGAATCAAGTGAGTGAGGCATAGAGTGCTCTGGCTGCAACAACAGATACCATGAACCCTGCAATTAATTTTCAAGTCATGGTACTGGAACACTTCCACCTTCTGTGTCCTCACTGCATGGACTTCATGAGAAGGATTACTATGACTTCTAAATGGAAGGAAAAATGAGGGAACAAATTGAGCAGTTATTAAGAATGGAGCTATTTTCCTGATGAAACATGACTCATGCTGACAATGGAGATTCAAAGTACTCTGTAGATTTAATAGTCATAAGTAATATTTCACTAGTGATAAGTGATGCTTGAGAAAGATAAATCTTGAAGGGAAAGAAATTCTGCCTCAGTTTGTTCAGACACTTTTGTATCTTTTTTCTTGAATACCTTTACCGCAACATCTATACGGAACCAACGCCTATGCTCTGGGGGCAGCTGAACCTAATTTCCGAGCCTAAAACATGTACGTCCATACGCACTGGAGTTTTATCCCATACGCCTTTTATTTTTTTACATCAGAATGGAGGCTATTTCTATTTATATGCATGAACTGATTAAGCGAATCGCCCTGATACAACCGATTAATAATATATATTCTCGCTTATCTTGAAGGGTTAACGGAGACAACCCTTGGCAGGCAAATTTATAACATTCAAAATACCTGGTACGAAGGCATGAGCTCAGAAGCCAAAGGAGGCACAGACAGACTTCATGCCTTATTGTCTTTTCTTCTTTGGGAGGTTCAGAAATATAAAGGTTCAAAAAAGCCCTCTTCCTGAATGTGCGTGGGTGGCGACAGGACTTATTATGTATTAATTATAATCTACCACAAGCCCATCAGAACGCTGTTGCTGGACCAAGGAAAAATACCTCTTCACTGTAATCTTGGTGGCATATCGAGCTATGATAGTTCCTTCTATGCATGTGAGAATGAGTGTATTATGGTATAACTGTATTAAAGTTGCTCTTGCAAAACTTCTCAGCTTTTCCAGTGAGTTTTAGAAGCTAATATCAGCGTTGATGTAATACAAAAGAAAGATTTTGTTCTTACACTTTTTTAAATGTGAAGTGCATGTTTGATGTTCTTCATACAGTACTGGTTTTTAATGAGGTTAAAGGCTGCGCGAGGTGTCTGTTTCTTGACTGATAGGAAGGCAGAAGGAGAAATTAGTACTGGGAAAGAACATTATTTGCTTCTCTCAGCATGATCTTCTTGTCTTCGAATCTGAACCCTTGATTATTTTCACCCTTGCTCTGTTGAAATTTGGGGTCAGGGGATACTCAGGTAGCTGGACGTCCCTCCAAGCACACTCAGGTGGACTAAAAAGCCTCATGTGTGCGCTCCTGCAGTGATTCTCTAAATCCTTTAGCTCATCTATTGTCCATCTCCTTTATACCCAATGCTCTGTTCTTCTTTTTCTCTGTTTTCAAGCTGGACAATTCTATTTTCCGCTTCAGCGAAATAAGAGTCAAAAGCCTTTGATTTATACCCTTAGTTCTCTCATTTACAGGTAGTACCATTACAGAGATTTTTGACTATCCATTCTACTTTCAGGTAAGGTTAAAAGTGCTCTGGATCTTGACAGCGATGCAGCAGCAGTGGGCTCAGGAGAGCTGCAATGATGAGTCATGTGTCCTCCAGTGGCAAGCGGGGAGGAATTGGTATTCTCGAGCTGCAAGGGGTGGTTTTCTCCTCTTCTGTTTCAAAAACAAGTTATTCCTAGGTGTTCTGGCCAACTAAATTGATTAGCAAAGCCATCAGTTTCAGGTCAAGAAGAAAGGAAATATGCTTTGAAGCTCAACCAAATGCATCACATCCTTTCCTCATATACCTATGAGGGTAGCCCTGTGTCTGTCAGTGCTTCTCACAGGGGGCTTCTCTTCCCTCCACCTCCCCAGGGCCTGACGGAAGAAGGTGCTGTTAGCTGGGGTGCCCAGAAGAAAGTGGCCATGCCCCTTTGCTTATGTGCTGCTTGGCCAGCCAACTTCTTTTGGCCAGAGGTTGCCAGAAGCGTAGAGTGCAAGCTGCCTGCTGACAGCAAGTATTTATGCTATCCTTGTGCAAGCGCCTTACTGCAAAGCCGAGAGCCTTTGGTGGACCAGGCTTTACTAACAGTGCGCAGCAGAGCATTTGCAGTCAGGGGAGGGGAGAGTCAGGCCATGCAGACAGGGAGAAAAATTCAGAAAGATGCCCAGGTCTTACTGAAAGTTGATAGGAGTTAGGCACTTAACAGACCCTTTCTACCCCTTCGTGCCTTGTCCTGAGACAGAGAAGCATTACTTATGCAGGATTCAGTGCTTCTAATATGTTGGGGTTTTACTTTTGTTTTGTTTTGTTTTTTTTTTTCCTTTTTTTTTTTTCCTTCCTGTTAAGAATGAAAGCACTGTGGTTTAACCACTGGGACAGAAAGAAAGGAAAAAACTCAACAGCATTACTTTCCACTGAGTTTATAAATGTAAATGCCAGAAGGGTTCAGATTCCCCGTCTATATTCTTTCCTAGCTAGACTCTTAAATATATTTAGTTATAACATAAACTACAACAGAGAAGATCAAGGGCTTTTATTTCCATTTTCTGACAACCCCTGATTTAAATTCTTTGCACTAATACATTTAAAAAAATAATTTCCCTGTATTTCAAAGGGTTAAAATAAGTAGTAAAAGTGACTACGCTTTACAGAAGTCAACCACAGCATTTTCTTTGCCTCAGACAGTACTATGTCAGGCCACCGTGAATGATACTATGCGGGAAGTACATGATAGGTGAGCTTGTAATGTTGGAGATGAGCCATCAAAAAACCTGAATCTACGCGGTTTTGACCAAAAAGATCAGGCTAGGTGTCTAAGAACAACCTAATGGAGAAGCAACAGGGAGAGGAATCCTTATACGTTCATGTGTACACACATGGATGGATAGCAGAAATACATACTGAGGGGAAAAAGGGGATAGTTTTGTTATGTTTGACAGTCACACAATTATGGATGCATAAGCAAACAAGCTGAGGTATTAGTCGAAGACAGATGTCGAACAAGACATCAATCTGATCTAGACCCAGTACAAACCGAAACGATTTCAGATAACGGTAATGCTCAGCAAAGAGAGCTGGGGGGTGGGGTGGGGTGGGGGGGGTGTTCGCATGCACATGCACGTGTGCATGCATGTGTGAGTGTGATACACTCAAGAAGTGCCAGATTGGTGTTAAACTGCAGGCCAGTTGTTTATAGCTTAGAAAATACTTAGCATAACATGAACAAGAAGCCTGCAGAATTATCCGTACAAGCACAATCCTTGGGGCATCACAAACATCTTTGCATAAAGCAAGACCAGCTGGCAGAAAGAAAGAATCATTTTCTCTAATATTTGAAGTTATTAGCCATAAAGCAAGCCTGACTAGAAATGTAAGGCACGACTGTGTACAACGGGAGGCAGAGGTCAAATAAATGCTGCATATTCTGAATTCCACAGGAAACACCCCTCCAGAGGACACCACTCACAAGCTTCAGGGACAGTGCTGACTGAAATGAAAGAAGAAAATACAAAGACAGAAGCAGTATCAGAGAAAGGCAATCTATTCTGAGCTGGCTGCTATGAATCAAGTTAGTATGTTGTCCCTTATCAGCTGGAAATTCAGTTTTCCCTCAGCTGAGCTGACTACATGCACTTTCCCAGTCCACTGCAATGGGAAGTTCAATCACCTCCAGAAAGCAAGTTGCAATCCCAGACAAATGATATATTAATGAAATACCCCAGAACATTTTAAGAGCATCGTGCTAACTTGTTTGAGACACAGCTTTATTGAAATCTTTGTCTCAAGGCATTTTTAGGCTCCCAATGAGGCCTAGGTGGTTATTTAAAAATACAGAAATTAGACATTGTGAATATGGCAGATATTTCACAACATCTGTCCTAAGGCTACAAACCACCAGGCTATTCCATCTGGCAAAAAGTTATAAAAGAGCCATGAAACTCAGACCTCACTGAAGTCAAAAATAAGAGAGGAAAAACTCAAACCCTCCAAATGTTGATGTATTCAATGAGGTTGGAATGAACACAATTTGTACAGTGTACAGTTCCATACTAAAGCATGCATAAAAAAGAAGCACCAGGGAAAAAAAGGAGGGTGAAAAGACCTGAGGGCCAAACCCAGAATAGCTTCGTCTAAGGATTTCAAAAGACACAGTGATGAGATCCAGATACGCAGAGCTGAAGGAGGTCTTCACAGCCGGTGTGAGAAACCCACTTTCTTTCCACCCGAGATGATATTGCCCACCAATCTGCGATGTGTTTTCTCACATGCACAGCCCAGACCCTGGCCACCTGAGCTAGGGGGAGGGGGTGTGGGAGGGGGCGTCCCCGGCGGACTGGCAGCCGGAGCGCGCCCAGTGACTAGCAGCAGTTCACTCACCTGCCACCTGCAATACCCTCCACCCAGGAGGTACTTCACATGAAAGCAAATGAGGTGTTGGCTGACTTCGGCAGTGCAGAGGTCAGTGCTGATGAACGACTAGCGAGCAGGAATGCGAAGGAACAGCTTGACAGGAATGCAATGGCGTGACAGGAGCACAAGGAGCTGAGCATGCCGCCTGCATCTATTCCCGAAAAACAGTACGGAGGGAGGTGAAGAGGCTCAGCTGTTTTGCATATAACCTAAGGAAAGAGGACTCGGCGAAGGAGGACCAAAGAAATCAAAAGCAGGTTGTCCAAAAGAGATGACAGTGGCAATGCGCTTTCTGCTGAGCTTCGTACTACCACTTGCCAAGGTCGTGCAGTCCCAGGGCGGCTGCCCCGTGGCTGTGGTCCCACACGGCACCTCGGCGCCGGCACCGGCGGCCCATCGCACCCACAACCACAGCTCACGAGAAGAGAAACCACGTTACCGCAGGCAGGGAACGTGCCCCTCAAACACACGTGCTTCCCGGGAAACAGGGGGAGCTGACAGGTGAGCTTGAGGGGTAAGAAGGAACTCTTGGGCACACTTCAGACCGAGGAAAAGCTTAGGTCTGCTTGAAAGTTTTCTGTCACTTTTATTTAATGACAGAAAACAGGGGGTTCAGCTAGTTTATATATTCATGAAAAGGGCTGATTCCTGTCAAAAAGCTTCATATTTTTAGGAAGGGGATTAGAAGAAGATGAAATTTTTCATGTGACTGAAAAGACTGCAAACACATCTTGATTGCTCTTAATGTTGTCTCAGTGTAAAGAGCTGCCAAAATTTTCTCTGTCACCTCCATAATTGAGTACAGAAATGAACCGCAAGCCAATGAAATCTATTTTAAACAAAGCCTTGTAGTCAGCATTGCCAAAATACATCTTTATCGTTAAAATAATAAATAACATTGACAAAGTATGCAAAAATAGGAAAGATCTCTCTGTTATGGCCTACCTCAAGGAAAATACGTGTCAAAATACCTGAGTGACCTTTTGAAAATATTTTGTGCTAAAAAAAATATGAAGCATGAAATTGAAATCATATCCTGCTCCTTAGTTAGTGTCACTGCGTAGAGATAAGAACAAAACCACTTGTTTTGAGGTCTGCTAGAGAATGCAGGCAATAAATATCAGCTTCAGTTGTTTCTCCTTAAACAAGCAGCACAATATTTCACCTACAACTCTCAAGCCACCTTCAATTGTTGCTAACAGCCAAATCTAATCTAGCGATGGATGTGGATGAAAGTAGGATATAATTTCTGTCTTATCCTGAAGCCTATACCAAGAATAGCCTTCGCCTGATCCAGAACAGCTTACGCCTCCAGGACGTGAATGCCTTCCCTGTTGCTCACTTACATCCCTTGCAGGAAATTGGGTTCCTGCTGCCAATTAGGCTCATCATCATCATCATTCATCCACAGAGTCTTACTAATCTGAGAGGCTCTTGTTGCTCTCTGTGTGTGTGGCTACCCTGAGCTGGTGTTTAACCTCATCTTTGCCAGGTCACAGCGTGTGGTAGAAGAGCACAGATAACTCTCAGGGTATGGAGGGGCAGGTAGCTGATGGGGGAGTCGGTCAGCAGGACATGATGCTTCTGTGCTCCATTGTGCTTTATGTCATGCCTGCTGCTGAGAGATCTGTATGTCAAGTTGTTTTTTGTTCTTGAATAGCACCTTTAGTTTCCAAAACTGAAAATACCTGTCAAGTCCTAAAATGAACAAATCTGTTCGCTATTTTGTTTCTTGGTTACAGACAACAGAGTGTACCTGCTGCTGCTGTACTAGATAGCCATTGTACTGCCCAGCTCGCCTCTGTCCTACACTGATGTTTACTGATGGGTCAGAAGCAGCAGGCTGCTATGGGAAGACACTGCATTATGCATGGCTGAACATGGGCTCTTTAATCTTGGAGTCTGGCTCCTTTGAACTCCCCTGCTGGCATCTCTTCTGCTGTCAAACTTCCCTTTCCGAATGGAAATGTGCAACATCTTAACTCGAGACTGTATTTCCTCCTTTGCTGAAACAAGGGCATGGGATTAGGAGGGAAGGATTCATCCTGCCTTGTTTTGAGTCACAGCAGCATGATGCTACAAAGGAGCTTTTGCTCACTGGGCCTCCCAAATAACTTTGTCGCCAGGATGAGGGGGCCCCATGCAAAGGGGAAATAAGATGCAAATCTTCTCAGGTGCATGAAGTAATTCTTTCCTTATGCTCAGCAGGTCTCAGAGGCATTCTTTGTAAGAAGCAAATATCAATTTCTATGTAGATAGATATCTATGTAGACACCCAACCCTCCGAGACAACGTGCAGGAGGTATTTGCTGAAATGTGTAAGCCCCTTTCAGTTACCTCCCTTGTCCTATTCAGATTTTCCTAAAGATTTGTGGTTGCTTCGTCATTTTTTTAATGTGCTTGCCCTTGTGCTTAGATTTGCTAACCCATTTGCAGGCCTGACTAAGCTGGTTTTGGTGTATTGCCATTGATCATCAACATATATAAAATTATTCAGATACAGAAGTGTTTTCAGAAGAAGAGGCTGTTGCCATCAAATGACTGTGACAATTTACAGGGAGGGAGTTCTCACAGGGGAGACAATGCCTTGAAAGAACAGAAAAAAGCAAGAAAGGAACACTGCAGTAACTCAAAGAGCAGAGCTGGACCTTGTTGAGGAAAAGAGAACTAAATGAAAACCCTGTTAAGAACAGAGCTTGGTACACTCATTTTGGTATCTGTTCAGTTCTGCTGCATGCCATCATTCCCTGCAAAGAGTGAGATTTAAATGAAACGTACAATTTTGTACTTTTCTGTTTGCCAAGATCCAGCCACTGCCCTGTCCCCACAAAATCAAATAAAAAAGAATGCAGCTCTGAGGCTTCCCAAGGACAACAGATCCATTTAGCTGCCAGAATACCATGTGCAGTGTCCAGTCCCCCAATTTCTGTCTCTGTTTCCAGTTATTGCACTACAGTGACAAGGTCTGTCAGGGTGATGATGCTGAGCTGGTTAGCTTGGGATGGTGATGCACCACACAGCCCCTTTTTTCCCCTGTAACTGGCCAGCTGAAAATTTGAGATCCTCGTTCTTTCATGTGGACTTGCTATGTAGAAAGTTAATTTGTTTCAGAAAGAAAAAGTCACACTTTTCTCCAGGTGTAGGAGGTGTATTTTCCTATGCCACAGGTAATGTCGAATCTGGTGTTGGTTATTTGGGCAGCACCTTGATGGGTCACATGTGATTTGCCGCTCTCACCTTCTGCTGTTATTCTGCCTTTCAGGTTTTCATTACACCGCACCTACTGATCACAAGTCTATAGGCCAGCCTGGGGAACCCAGGGAAAAGTAAACAGCCCTGGGAAGTCTGGGCTTGGATTCTTCCTGCAGACCGTGCAGCTGTTCCCATGCGGCTTTCCTTCCCTATATTCTTTCCCTGTACTTTTCATTTACAGGTTTACATTTGCTTCTGTTTTGCACTGATTGGCAGCAGATACCTGGGTCTGTTCACTGGCATGTGAATGAGAGAATCGCTTCTATCTCAGATTATTCCCATTGCTGAGTGCACTGGAGTCTACTGCCTGGGTCGTTTCCTTTGCTTTGGCCATGTAACACTTAGTCAACGTATTTTGCTTTGGCTGCCTCATTTCTGGAAGCTTGCTTCAGACTTCATTGAGTTTATTGCCTTCACTGTGTCAAACTACAGTTCATTATTGTCGTCATTTTATTAAAATGGTCCCTAAGTGCACCAGATTCTGAATGCTTGACTGCAATATTCCACAGAGATCTACTTTATTTTTATATTGGTCAAAGCCAACAGTAAAGCTGCCATTAGCAGCCAAGCTACCGCCTTCGTGAAACGCTGCCATGCTTTCCCAGCGCCTGGCATTTCGTCGTTGGCTCTTGAATGCTGTATCTCGACACTGGGCACACATAGGGGTAAAATGCACTTCCATTGCACAGGAAGCAACATTAAGACTAGCTGAGATCCAGTTCTATATTTAGAGTTTCATGAATTCTTTATAAGTTTTGTGTTATCTTTTCTGATCTGAAAAGGAAAGCAATGCTTTTGGCCTTTATGCTATATATTAAACTCTAGAGTGAGCTTTAATATGTAAAACATGCTGCTTACATTCCTCAGATCTATAGCAGAGATATCATCTGGTTTATGTGTAGCGCAACAATTCGAAAGTCTGTATTTTAATGCCAAACTCATAGGGATGCTATAATGAAATGCAGATTCCTGAAAACTTTACAACAAAGTAGGAGAAAGTCAGAGAGAAAGTGGAAACGGCATTTGTAATTCGTAAGGTGGGGCAATTTGCAGGGCTCTTGTGGTTCTAGGCCAGTGTTGAGAAGAAGCAGCCAAATGCAGAAGTCTTGGCAGTTGTGTTCTGTTGGTATTTTATTGTTTCCTACAGGCTCAGCAGTAACACCATGGAGCATTTTAGATTTCGTCGTGCCTTTATGTCGAGCTTTTCCTGGCAAAGTGGGAAAACATGTGTACAGTAGTGTTTATCTTGTGAGTGAATGACTGTTCTTGAAGTATAGGCATACTGAGAATCTCGTTTTAGTGCAAGTGAAACTCTTCAGATAATCATGTCTGGGTATTTTTAATAGCTCTTGGTAATATCTTATCCCCTTCCACTCTAAGTACCTTTGAAAACCCTCCAAGTGCTCCAGGAAAACGCTTTGGAGCAGGGCTATATGTGTAACAACTTCAGGTATTATCGAGAAAAACTTTAGATAATAAAAGAAGTTCAAACCTCGGACTTTCCAGTCTTCTACCATTAAGACCCACTGGTTTAATTACAAAACTTTTATGGGGGAATAAAAATATGCAAGCTCCTTACCAAACTCACTGAAAAGGAATTCGTTTCGTTAGCTTTTCAAGACAAAGCACAGCAGTTTAATCATTGAGTAGGGCTAGTGAGCTGAGTGTGAGGAGACCAAGTCATGATCTCAATCATATTAGCACCATCCAAGTGAATAAAATGGCCAAATCTAGTGTTTGAGCCTTGCCTCAAGCAAACAGAATGAAACTATTAATGTAAACAAAAAAGTTAAATTTAACAGGTTAGCACTGAGATTAATCAAAGAACAGAACCTTATAAGCATAATTTTGCTTCCATATCTTGTAAAAAAAATTACAGTCATATTAATAGATTCTTTTCCCAGAGACTGATTTTACAGCAGCTCTAAGTGATTACACACATCTGGTGATGTAAGTTAAAAACTGCAGTTATAAAAGGAGCTAAAGCAAAGACTACAGATTCCCTGAGCTATAATAGACCAGGTTTTGGAGCCGTATCCATTGTCACACCCTTTAAAGGACAAATGCTGCTGCAAATTTAGAAGGACTCAACTGTAAACTTATTTGTAACATTGTTATTATTAACATCTGTGTTACAGAGATCTTAATTTCCCTGCCAGTGGAAAAGCAGCGTGAAAGATTTTGCTGCACACCTCTAAGTTTAACCCAAACACAAGCGGTGTTGTATGGTAGAAATTTCACATCGCAGCGTCCTTGAGTGGGCTGATAGTTAATCATCACAGATTAATTTTTGCAGTAGTTTTCAAAGGCCCCCCCTCCCCTACCCCAAAGCAGTAATATACATTGCAAAAATGTGTAAAGTATACAATTTTCATCATAGAGTTCAGAAATCTGTCACACGCTCTTGGCTGGCTCATCAAACCCTGATCACTAATCCATCTTCCCTGCTCAGCTGAAACATCCCAGACACCTTGGCAGTATCATCCAGCTGTCATTTTTCAAGCTCTCCAGCAGAGAAAAGTTTCCTTTCTTTCCCAAAACAGACATTCCCTCCTTCCCCTAACATTTCAAGGCAACGTTTAGTGGCAGAATTAGCGTTTGATCCTTCTCGAGCCAGCACACAGAGCAATGGGGACCTTGGGAGCTGTGTGCTTCCACCATATCGTGAGGGCTTGGCAGCGCTCGTGTTTATTCCCAGTTTTTATCTTGCCATTACACTCTTATCTGAACGCCTCACAATCTTTTGGGTCCTCAGAGCAACCCTGTGAGATAAAGGACTATTCCCCTGTCGCAGCTTGGGCAGCTAGAGCCGAAATTTGTGAAGGTTTTTAGTACATTGTATGCTGGGTCAGAGGCGGACGGGGAGCGATGGAAGGAGGAAAAGGTTACCCATTTCAAATGCTTTAATGGTTCAAATGCAATCCTAGGCCTGACCTCATTATATTATGAAGCCGTAGGACTTCCAGTAGTGGATGCTGCTTAATCTATATCCCTGGCAGTGAGAGGGACAGAGTCACCAGGGGCTCCCAAGGGCACCATTGCTACCTTGCCCAGGTACTCAGGGCTACAGGCTTGAACCATTTCCACCCTGTGTTGGAAAGGTGGGTCCCCGAGCAGCCAGCAACATCTCCTGGAGCTCCTCCTGCCTTGGCTCACCAAGGTGTGCTCTACGCCTCTTGTGCCTCTTACCTGTAGGAATTGCATTTGTAGTTGACAGAGCTAGCATCTCATGGCTTATTAGTCAGTGCCCTCGTCCGAGAGATCTGGAACCGAGGTGGTGAACCAGGGGCTCCCAGATGAGCATTTCTGGCTGTGCTTTAGTTTCTTGTACAAAGTAGTCCTTCTCTGCCGATGCCCATGAGATTAGACTTCCCCTTCCACAGCCGGCATGTTTAGGAAGAGGAGGGGAGGATGGCAGGGCAAGGCATTGCCACAGAGCTTAGCTTCAGCCCTTGGTGCCACTGGGATCTAGGCAGCCTCACGCAGAGCCTCACTGGGGATCTCCAACAGCTGCATCTTCACCACCGTAGTGACTTGGCCCTCAAAGCATCATCATCAGCCGTTGGGAAGCATGACAGTTCTGCATGATGGTTACAAGGTTTTGGGGGAAAATACCTCTTGTGGCTGACGGACATAGAGTCACACAAAAAAATAATACCATAGCAGAGTGCCTGGGAGCCCAGGGTAGACAGCCCCCCAGCTTTTGGGCGTATTTATATTTTTCTCACTTGAGTGCAGAGATGACTGGTTATACTATATAAGTAGTTACAGGTGAGGTTTTTTGTGTATTTCCAAAAATTACCAGGAATCATTTGGAGGGGGGAACAGAAAGGGAATCTGTATGCCTTTGGGGCTGTCCACTGAATTATGTTTGAGGCATTGGGCTCTGTAAGTGGAAGGAGAGGCAGATCAGCAAGGCAAAATGTCTGACTTAAGATGCAGGCACACGTGGTTATGGTCTGTGCAGAACAGAAAATGAACTTGTTTATGAGTCTCTCCGTGTGTGTATGTTGGGGGATCTGGCATTTGGGAAGATGTGCATAAAAATTCAGTCTTTGTGTTTTACCTGACAAGTAATAAACCCGTTCCCAAGTCAGGACAAAATCCTCTTGCCATACAGTAAACCCCAGCTTCACTGGGGTCATGGTGGTGGGGTAATAAAACAGAAAATAATTAAAAACACATTCTAAAAATGTTGCTAGACTATTTCTTCTAAAGTACCTTCCTGAAAAGCCAGGCACCTTACTAGCATCAGTCCAGTTACAGGACCCGGAGGAAAGGGAAATTATAAGTAATAATTTCAGAAATAGCCCCAGGATGCACTGTGTGTGCCTCTGAGCCAGGAAAACCCCAAAGGACATAAGTCTGGAATATAGTAGCTGGCTCATTCCCAGGCAGAGAGCTGCAGTCTCACTGAAAGCCTGACAGACACACCGCAATGCATATATCTATAACGCAGCACCAGTGGCACTTAACCATTCCGATCTGGTTCTCAAAAATAATTTGGGTTCCGGAGAGAAAAAAGAGCAGACATTTTGGGGATAAATCCTGAGTATCATTGGGGCTCTGGTTCCACATCCCATTGGAATGATTTCTTTGTTATTATCATTCCATGTAATGATCCGTATCCTGTTCTTTCAATGATCTAAAGAGCCATGTAAGTTTGTAGAATGAGTAGTCCTGGGCAAAACACTGGACTTGTACAGTCCACATGATCATAAGCAGAGATTTTTTGTAGGATGCGGCCCCAGGAGCAGCACTCATCTGTAATGACTGTAGTGACTTTCATTATGAAAGAGGATATTGTTTAATGAATGTTCTCTGTGATGCTACCAGACAGGGCACACATACTTGTCTGTTTATGCTCATGCTTTCAACTCTATTCAACAAATCGATACTGGAGGAGCTTTCTTCCTCCATTTTAATTCTTAACTTTCCTCGCTCCACTTTGAAGGATCACGGAGGGGAGAGAAGGAGTTTCTTAGCTTTTGAGCTTTGGAACCAGCTCTTGTAAATCTCAGCAGCCAGCCGGCAGCTGACATCTTCTAATGAGAATGATCCTTTTCTGCAAACAGCCAAATTCCTTCTTCTGGGTTCTGCCCTTGCCAGCACACTGCTATAGAATGACTCTCAGGGACAAAAATACGTTAGAAAATAGTAGCAGGAAGGGAAATAGCATTGGCTGCAAACCTGTCAACCCAAATCAGGTGTTAGCTTCCCTTCTTGCTTCCAATTTAGTAGAAATATGCTAAGGATTTGAAAATGTGACTTTTCATCAAATATGATCCTATTTTTCACTCCCTGAGTTAAAAAGTGCCATTATATTAGTGGTCTGTCTCTTTCGAGCTTATAAAGTGAAAGAAGAATGTCTTGTTTTTAAAAGGCTGGAAACGTAGCAGCATGACAGTCATTTGCACCTGAACCTTCCTTTTCCTCTCACCCCCCTCCCTACACCCCATTCAAATCCACAAAGGCCTTTTTCACGCCAAGCACATGAGAGCTTTTTGTGTGGTCACATTGTTTTTTGCAGGCACTAATAATTTTGCCTGCTGTTAAGCTTTCAACATACAAAAGCAGGACATACGCTTTATATGTCTGGTGTTGTTCTTGGTTTTGTGTTTTTTTTTTTTAATTGTACATCAAAGAACAAAACTGAAAGCTCCATAGGGGGCAAGGAGAGAAGAAGTTGTCTGTATAGATACATTGCTCTTGCTTCTTCCATGAAACCCTCCATCTCGGGACTCCCTTCAGCACTGCAGATATGGGAGCACATGGCACGGCTTACCAGCCTTCCTGTGATGTTTGGAGTCCTCCTGCGGCTCCAGCTGTGGGAAGCAAGCAACTTGAGTGGGAAATTCAGCTCACTTTCCCTTTTTCTCAAAGCAAGTTACAAGTGCTTCAGGTCAGAGAGAACAGCCTAAAACGATGACACAGTGGAGCCCTCCTGGCCGGAGACAGAAGGCAGATTAAAAATATAATTTAAAAACTCTTGCAATCTTTAACCTAATGTCTTGGTTGTCTTTCTGGGAAGTGAGTGAGCCAAAAAGAGTCCACAAATTGTTTTGGAGCGCTTGGGTTTGGCAGTCCTGAGCAGACAGGTAGGCAGACATCTGATGTTTAAAAGACATGATACACAAGAGACAGCCACAACTACGTACACACCGCACAGAAAGGGAAGCTGGCTGGAGGCCCTGTGTTCTCTCTGTAAATTGCCAAAGGGAATGAAATTCAGAGTAAATGCTCAGACTTTTTGATTAAATCAATCCATTGCCACTACCCAATGCATCTTGTGTTCTCTTTTATTGCAGCACATTACCCAGCAATAGTTGATACCATAAATGATATATACAATCTTCTGGAGCTCTGGGTGAAATAAGGACAAGCTGGTCTCATTATCTTCAAATTTCCCTACTTTTTTAACTTCAATCAGGCCTTTAACATCCTCTTATATGTCTTTTTTTATATATATATTTATTGTATGAGAAGATAAAGGAATTTGTTCTGGAGATGCTAAAATAATTGTGAATGAGGTAGGTGTAGAGTCAAGCTGAGCTGGATTCCTTGTTGAAATGAAATTGCTGTACAGGGGACATACCTGTGATGGGGGAAACAGCAAAGAATGGACAGCAAGATTCCTACGTACTTTTACTCTTTTGTGCCCTTCTCTCTATTCATCCATTTGCCTGGTGGGGACCAGGCCATTGTTTAATTTACTGATGCAGCCCACTAGCCCTGCTGCCAGGGCCTGTGGACAACACCATAAATTCTAACCTACATTTGGGGAATTGGTGCAACAGGCCACGGGGTTGCTTCAGGCTCTTCAGGCAACAGGAGGAAAACTGAGAAACTAAGTCATACTCAATCTTTCCCCCTTTCAAAGGAACACACAAACATTCTTAATATTGTCCTGATAAGTTTGTCACATTGCTTTAATGCAGAAAAAAACCCCAAAACCCAATAATCAATCCTATATATCTGGCACACAAGGTAGCATATGCAGGCAGTCAGGGCTGGCCAAGTCCTTGCTTCTCTGGAGGTCTCTGGAGTTGCACAGACAGCCTGTCCACTTCCCTCATCCCCAAAACGTCAGTGGAAAATGTTTCATAAAGTCATAAGCTCATTTAGGTTGGAGGCAGACAGTCTTCCTGGCCCAGCGCCCATCACAAAAGTAAACAAGAGACGCTGCAGAAAATTGCTGGCCATAAAATACCACACACACGCGCACACGCATGCACTCTTGGAAGTGGCAGCTGGACCTTTCAGCCTGTCTTTATCAGTTCAGTAGTTCTAAAGAAAACCAGGCAAGACTCTTAGCATCAACAGCTGAACGCCAAACTCCGAGAGCTTGTGTAGCAATTGCACAGCGTGTTTAGTGTGGATGGATGTACTGGGGAGACAAAACACAGAACTGCAATGGGCATGTATGAACATGTATACATGTGCAAGCCTGCGTGTACCTGCAAGGCCTTTGTATTCCTGCTTCCCCCTGGGACCTAAATGGCCATGTGGTTGATAATGGTACTAACTGAAATTACATCCCAGAGATGCTCTCACCAGTGTTTCCCAATATCTGCACATGGATCAGATGCCCACAGCCTGGCCTTTCCCAGATGTCCAAGCAGTTACAATGCTAAATGAATTCCACTCCTAATTCTCAACAGTTCAGATTTTCATCACCCCAGCTGTGAATTGTTGCCTTTCCTGTTAAGGTGGGCTTGGTGTGGCCAAGAGGCGTTTGTGCAGCACTGTGCCGTGGGTGCCCGGTTGGGGCACAGCACTGAGTGCAGCTCAGCATAGCTCCTTCTTGCTGAGAAATTCAGGGCATGGTCCTTCTCCTCACCCCTGGGAGGCAAGTGGAGGGAGGAGTGTCAGCCTTAGAGGGAGGAGTGAGAACATGCCAAGGTGCAGCACTGAGACCTGCCAGGACCCCCATATGTGACCCGATGGCTGCCGAAGGCTTTCTCAGCCCACTGTGCTGCCTGGAGCAGTTCGGTGAGGCTAGAGTTTTTCCAGAGGAAACCCAGGAGGAGAGCTTTCAGTCCCACAAGACCCCTGCTTTTTTCACTGTGTTGTGGGCTATATTTTAATATTCCTGGCTGGTGGAACTCAGGACCATTTTTGGCTCCATACCAGCAATAATGGAAGGGAGAAAAACAGCAGGCTTGTCTGGGATGACAGTAAAGCAGGTTCAAGTATGAAAGAAAAACAGTTAAAGGCCTCGTTGAAAAGAATAGTGCTTCAGCCTTTGTTTTGCAAAGATTCATGCCCACACGACTCCCTCTTTTGAGCAGTAGCTGACATTTCTGGAATGGCAAATTCTTTCCAGCTTTGCAGAAAGGGGGCCCTGGGGGACACCAAGCTGAACGTGAGCCAGCAGTGTGCTCTTGCAGCAGAGAAGGCTAATGGTGCCCCGGGCTGCAGTAAGCAAAGTGTTGCCAGCAGGTTGAACAAGATGATCCTTCCCCTCTAGTCAACACTGGTGAGGCCAAATCTGGAGTCCTGTGTCCAGTTCTGGGCTCCCCAGCACGAGAGAGAGATGGACACACTGGAGAGGCTCCAGCAAAGGACCACAAAGATGATTAAGAGCATCTTGTATGAGGAAAGGCTGAGCGAGCTGGGACTGTTCAGCCTGCAGAAGAGAAGGCTTAGGGGATCCCATCAATGCATACAGGTGTAGAGGAACCGTAGAGGGTTAATTAACATTGATAATATACAGTTGTGGGCTTGCTTCAGGGGTGGTGGGTTGGCTGAGGTGGATAATGTACAGCTGTGGCTTGTTCCTGCTAAGTAGCTAAATAGCACTGAGGAGCCTGG
>JAVJGI010000014.1:120369196-120390068 GCA_035590275.1 Ibycter americanus
GTGGTGGAGTCTCCATCCCTGGAGGTACTCAAAAGCCATCTGGACACGGACCTGGGCAACCAGCTGTAGGTGGCCCTGCTGGAACAGGTGGTTGGATGAGATGACCTCCAGAGGTCCCCTCCAACCTCAACCCTTCTGTGGTTCAGTGATTCCGTGAAAAGCTTTGTTTTGGCTATAGTTTGCTTTTTTCTCTAGCCTTTCAGCTTTCAGTTCCACTCAGAATAAAAAGAAAGCAAACTTAAACACAGAGGAAGATGTCAATGGGACCTCTCCCATCTGAACCTGTTCCTTGCCTTCCCCTATTCTTTTTCTCTCACTAAGGGCCTGATCAAGCAAAAGATGCTGAACATAACCCCCTAACCCACTAATGGTCAGCACCTCTCACTCAGCCCCAACATGCATGACCAAAAAATACTGTTCCCTCTGCCTCATGCAAAAACACATACATTACTCCCGCCAGTCCAGGCACATCTTCCAGAGAAACAATGCTGATGTGCAGTGCACATCATTTCTAATTTTGTCTCAAATAGAGAAATAAAAAAATGACTCTGTCATTCTTTTCTTCCCCCTGCCAGCCCTTTCCCTGACTGTCACTAGGAGGCACATCACATGTGCATGAAAGCAAAGAAGTGGGCCACTAGTTTCCAGCCATCATTAGGAAGGATTTGGATGATTAAAAACTTTGACCAAATCTGAACATTTTATAAGCGGTAGTCTAAAAGCAGAAGAAACAGTCAATATTTCTCTGCCTACTGCCTTTTTTGCTTCACATAGCTAGATGCTGCTGCTATTAACACCCTGACCAGAAGCAGCCTCTGGTATCTGTATGGAGCTTTCAACACTGTTTTACCTGCTCAGAGTGGAAAAAATAAAGTGCTGTTTAGACCAGAGGGGGTTCTAGGCCTTTCTCTTCACATAACAAGGCTTTGTTTCCCCTGCTCCGCATAGGGTAAGGACACCTTTGTGCTACCATTGCTTTGCAGATGGCATGAGGAAATGTTTCTTTTAGGAGTTTTCGCTTGGCTTCCTGTACTGGGGATAATCCTTAGTTCGCATCGAGCTCTCTGCTCTGTTCTCGCTGGCGAAGCAGCCCGTGGTACACCTTCAACAGAGTGGCTGCGACGGGACGGCTCAGCCTAGCATCACCTAAAGCGACCGTGACAGCCAAATGGAATTGTGGCAGCAGCACAGGCCAAATGCTAAATAACATTTACAAAAACTAAATAAAGTGGCTGGGCCCAAAGGCAATGTGGAAGACAGCATTTGGCAATTGCTCTTTTTAAGGAGGTATATTTTTAATGGTATTTTTATATCATGCAGATATTGCAAATATGAATTGCTCACCAGTGAACACTCATCTTGCAAAGATTCCGGCACTAACTGGATCTTACTTTCTCACATAAAAGGAATATATCACAGAAAAAATAGGACTATCTCCCACATGGTCAGGTTTTAGCAGAAATTAAAATCTTAAATATCTCCCATTTATTGCTCTGTTGTTAACCAGTGAAGTTAGAGAGCCTGGAAAGATGCCAGTTGACAGCTAGTGTACAGGAGAGTCACTGCCTATTCTTGTTGTTTTTAAAAAGACAAATATCTTCAGCTAGGTAGCTGTGCTCATGCAGGATTATCTTGAACAGGACAGAAAACCATTATACCATATCTTTATCATATTATTCAGGAATGTCCTAGGGTCTCAGCCAGACTGGGGCTCTATTGCATAAGGCCCAGTGCGGACAGGGAGTCTATGAGCAGTCACAGGCTTTGCAGTTATAGTCTGAACATTTTTTTTTCCTGAAAACCATAGCTGCCACATAGAGATTACTGCCTGAAAATCTCACTTTATTTTTAAAGGAGTATGTTTCTCGCCCACAGTGCCTGGAAATGAAAGTCCTAAATGCTTCAGCACCAGAACACATAAAAAGACTGTAAAATGAAATTGTCTGCTTTCATGGTGTTAAGTCAGTGCTGTGATTGACTGGGGAAAGGAGAGGGTGCAAGGAAGGGAGGGTGTTATTCAGGGTTTCTGCATGCTGGAGTTGGGCAGAACTGCAGGTCCTTGCTCCTTCTCCCCATTCCAAAATTTAGCAATTTTAAACAGACAGCATCTTAATTGGAGCATCTGCAGCCAGAGCATAGGCCAGTAAACACTGGTTCTCCGAGACCAGGACCTGTAGGCTGCTGTGCCATGACATAAGTGAACACTGGTACCCAAGGATGTTCAGCGATCCTTCACATGCTGAAAAATGCAACTCACACACCATCATATCGGTATGTTCCCACTGCGCTGGTCTTTCTGAGACCCATTTCTTCAATGTCCATCCTATTTTACTTTGGCTTGTGCTACAGCTTCGTGTTGCCACTTACCCAGAACTCACAACAGATCTAGGCAAAGCCATTGCAGTTCACCATGTGGAACATTAACCCCCGTTGCTAGCATAATCAAGACACAAATTAGCTCATGGTCACTCATCATCACCTTAGTTTCAGCAGCTTGGCCTTTTCAGTGTACAAACCAGCCTGATACCAGTGAATTTCTGCATGGGTGCAAAGTTCCTGGTGCTCTTTCTCTACATTATTGCTACCACAGCGGTTCTCAGGCATGACTAGAGACTCTTTTATTTCCTTTACTGCTTTGAAGCTGTGCCATATTGGTGTCTGGTAGACCTCTTGCTTCAGTATTCAGGTCCCACAGTTCAGAAGGAAAAGGCTTCCATATGTTTTGCTTTCTGACAGACTCCTTTGGCCACTGCTCAGAAACACGTGAGTTACAGCCCGGCACCAAGCCAGTATGGCCTCCAGGTCAGCCGGGATGGACTCTCCATGACTAAGTTAGAGCTGGGGGAGGCTCTGGTGCTAGAAAAGTTATTTTTCACACAAATCCCCTTGTGGGGCTTATCTTGGAGTTAAACTTTGCTATCTGAGCAGCAAGGTTAATCCATTAAATTGGGCTTGAAAAGACAATATTTAGGTAAATGATAGGACAAAGAAATCTTTGCCTAGCAAATGGGACGAAAAGGAGGGAAAACTCACGTCGTGTTCTGTTGGAATTTATTGGTCATTTTTTTGAAATGAAAGACAATTTTGAAAGTCTTTGAGATTTTCCTTAGTTTCTCTTCTAAAGAAAATTGCATCATAGTTTGCATTTTTAATAAGATCACATTTGGGGCTTTTCAGATTTCAGAGCCCTTGTTCGGTTTTTTGTTTGTTGGTTGGGTGGGTTGTTTAGTTTGGGGTTTTTTTTTCCACTTTAGATGATTCTGCTGCATTTCTCTGATTTTTCACTCATCTTTCCACATTTCCTCGCGGGCTGGAAAGCAAGTACCGTCCATCAATTTCATCAGCCAGTATCTCAAATTTTGACCTCAGGCTCTGACTTTAAGGGTTCTTTAGTACTGGCCTGAACATTGTGTCTATAAGAATGGTCCCATGATATTGCTTTCCTCTGAGGAGCCACCTGTGGTCTCCTCCAATGGTGCACTGAAAGAGCCATGAGCTTTTGTTCTGAAGCAGCTCAGTGTTCATGGGACCAGGACACTGCAAACAGCATGAGGGAACTGTGGAGCTGGAAGCGGTGACATTTCTGTTTGCCCATCAGAGTGAAAACCAGGAACACCCAACACCTGCAGCAAGAAAGATGGACTGGAAAATATTTTATTCATGTCCATTTGTTCTAAGTTTCTGTTTGCTCTCCACCCTTTCATTACCTATGTTCTTCCTTATTGTCTTTTTGGATCAGCAAACCAAGTTAAATATTGATCAGTGGACCTGATTTTACACTCTTTCCTCTTACGCTGGTAGAACTAGAGTTATGGTAACCAAGAGGACTATTCTAGCTGAGAAAATCACCTGATTCTGTAGTTTTGATTAGTGGATTGTAGGAATGGCATACTGGGTCCTGCCCTGCATCATGTCCTTGATGTTAGACCAGCTTAATCACAAGCCATGAGAGGGAGAGCATAACAAAGAATTCCTTCCTCTGGTGTTCACTTCCCTTTGCTGTCATTCAGTGGTTTAGGGACTTTGAGTCACAGAATCACAAAGTCATTAAAAATTGATAATTTTTGACTTCCTGCAGTGGAGACTGTGCTCAGTTTAATAGCCACCACTGAAAGGAAACAAGATCAGTGCTGGGATCTAAGCAAAAGCCCCTGGTTTTCAGCGCACTTCTGTGGATGCCTAGCTTACACGGGCAGGGGTGGAAACCGCCCTGCTTGTTTGTAAAATGACCTGGGGATCTACAAAAGTCAGCTCTCTCAAATCCATCACCTGGTGTCAAAGTGGGATTACGTCCCCTCTGCCACAGCACACCCACAGCAGCTGGTGAGTCATTCCTGTTTGCTCTCACACACCCACAGGCTGCTTCAGCAGCCTTTTCCCCTTTCATGGGGCAAGGAGTGGCTGTTTGGTTTCTTAGCAGCATGTTTGGGTAAAAAGGGGAGCTGCGTGTAGAAAAACGCGTTTATTGTAACTTGTGTTTGCAGTGGAAATTTTGAAAGCGCAATGCAAACAGGGACATCAAATATAAGCTATATCTCAAATATGGTCTTAAGTCTGAAGAGTGTGAGAGAGAGATGACCTCTACCTTGCTGAATGTTAGCGTTGCTAACAGGGCTAGCATAACATCTGCAGTTGTGCATAGACATCATGATGGATAGTACATTTTCAGGTTAAAAAGTTTTTTTCTTTCTTCCCAGCTTAAAACACTGCATCATTTCACCTCTGATTATATCAGATGTTTATCCACAGTACCAAATGGGCCCAACTGTACACTGTGGATGCTTCTTCTGTTTCCTAAGGAAACCATAAAAGACATATGAGAAGCAAGCAAGAATATAAATAATCTGAAATTTAGAAGGTTAATTCCTTTGCTCTGAAGACATGCCTGGTAAATATTAGAAATATGCAGCGTGACTATATACCGTGTAACTTTCACGGAAGCAGAGCAACAGAAAGGCTAAATCATAGTGAAGTTAGGGTGGGACAGGACAGATAGCTGAGAAATGGCAGCAGGAAAATTAATCTCTGTTAAAACTGCAGGTGTAAACCCAGGAATCAAAGTAAGAAAATGTCATGAGACAGAGCAAGCTGCTAAAGAGACACAAGAAGTGAATAATAGAATAATCTCAAAAGGATGGGAGTCTAAGTTTACATGACCTGCACCTAGATGCTTCAGTGATCGTGACATTGGTTGTAGGGTTCTTCAGTCATGTAGCAGGGGTTAGCAGGCGCTTTCAAAACACACAGCAAATAAACGTGAAGACCTGCTGTTGTGGTTGTCCTAGGCAAGAGAAAGAGTTGAAGAAGCAGGCTTTGGCTAGGTTTGAATCTGTCCCTTGTACATCTCTCCCAAGAAGAGCTTCTGGTTCCTCATGTCACGCCCCTTGAAGCACACTGTTCATTTTCTTAGCAGCCTTTAGGTGCTGAGCATCGACTGGTGGTGTTTGCCTCAGGGGACTGTGAACCTACAAATCGTACAGCTGATGATTTTGAAGAAGGAGCATCTGAAATGAATAATTACTTGGGAATGGGCCCCAGACTCCTCCACTTGCAGTCTGTCACACGACCATCCTCTACGTCAGCAAAGAAATTAAGTTTAAAACGAGAGAGCTAACTAGCAAGGGGGCTAAAAGTGATACAGAGAGTCTGTTCAACTGAAGATAAACAGATCCATGGAAAAAGTCCTTTTTGAACTAGTGACACTTCTGAAATTTCTGTGAAAAATTTTATGGCAGAACTGATCAGTCAAACCTGAAATGCACAAACCTCTTTTCGTTTTCGGTGCCAATCTCTATTTTCGTACTTCTGTGTTCAGGTGACCAGAAGTAAAGAGACACAAAGAGCGGTGGCCTTTGAAAGCATCTCAGTTTTACCTAAGATAAGCAGATACAGCTGTCTCAGAGTTTTCAGTGTCATTTGTACTTGTCTGTGCTTACTACAGGAAATTCCTTGAATATTACAAACACTGGAGTTATCTAACTGCAAATAGCAGCTACCGTTGGCAACTAAGTTTTTAAGAGTCCCTGCTCCACAGCTTTTTCAAACCTTAACCAGAGCTCCGTTCAGATTCAAATTGTGGTCAAATGAGCAAAGCCAGTTCTTTATGGCAGACAAATAAACATTTCTCATCCTATTCTCCCTTAACTTCAGTCCGGGAGGATCATTGTTCAGATGTTCCTGAGTTCCAGGAAATGCCTCGGTAATTCGGACATCCCCATCCGAGACTTTCATGAAGTTCTGACAGATGTGGGCTGCCAGTCAAACGCGGATGAAAGCTGCATCATTGCTGACTTCACACAGGAAGAACCACAGTTCCCATTTGGGACGTTCTGGAAGCACTTCCACATCTCTCAAACCGCACAGCGACGCGCACCGAGGGCAGCGGGGCTGCGCGTCGCCTTCAAGCCACGCATTCCTCCAGGCACGTGCAGGGCTGCCGCCGACGCACCAGACGTGCCCGCGCTTGTTTGCTGTTTCAGGCAAGTGCCCTGGAGTCAGAGAAGGCGCAGACAAACCATGGAGATGTTGAAATCTGTTTTGGGTCTTGTTTTGTTTCGTGTTTTACTTGGGCATACTCAGAGATTTCTCCCCTCTTGCTGCAGTGAGGGCCTCAGTTTATAACAACATGGGAAGGCAATCATCTAGACCTGCCCCAGTTGGATTACACACTATGGAAAGTGTGTTTAATTATGAAAAATTAAAGACAAGGGGGATATGTTTAGACTAAGAATGTAGACAGTTTCTTGGCTAGCAGCAAAGCTGAACAAAAAGGGTAAGAATTCTAGAACAATTGCGAAGGATTTATTTACATTTTTAGAAAATCTACATATGTTTTCACTTACAGATCTTGGGAGGGTCATTTCAAAGATTAGGACTCCTGGCTGTTCACATTCATCTCTACCTCTATTCCCTCTGCTTGCAGCTTCAACCTTACAGACCACAGCAAAAGGAAATGCATGTCAGGTATGACATATCAAGTGACACAAAAGCTCAGTCACAAGAAACAAGTTTTAAATTGATCAAGTGCTGTGAGGTTTTTTAGTAACATTTGTTGGTGTATTTTGCACTGTTCAGGCCACAGGAATTTCCCAGAGTATTTCTAGTGTTGCTGCCAATGAGAAATAAAACTTATAATCCTAAGGTGTATTCCTTCTAAGCCCTCCTGAATCACAAAATAAAATAATAATAAAAAAATCCAGACTTTTTTCTCAATAAGTTTTCTTTAAGGTTTATCCACTGTTTTGTTTCTGCTTTCTTCACTATACATTTAATGTGGGTCATAGTTAATCTCCTCTGTAAGTCTCTAAAGCCTCAATAATCCTTACCCTACCTTTCTGGGACACCAAAACCCAGCAGTGCAGTTGATCTACAGATCTGAAATGGGTCATTAGAGCTATTCATCACAAACGATGCAGCACAGTTTAAACAAGAAGAGAGTGCAAATATATGCCATCCCGCGTCAGATTGAATGTCTGTCTGCCATAATGTTCTGTCTCAGTAATGTAGGCTCCATGACCAATTTTCCTGACAACATGGGAAAAAATCAACAGAGATGAAAATGATGGCAAGAGAAAGGATGCTCTGGATTTCTCCAGCCAAATCTTCCTCCTTTAGGAGGGATGATGCTCATGTCACGGAGCTCTCAGGCTGCAGCTCACCCATGGAGCCAGGACAGGGGTCAGCCTAGCCATAGTTTACCTTCCCTAAAGAGCTATTATTACTATATAGCCACCTCAGGCTCTCAATACAAAGGTCAAAGCTCTTATCCATAGCTGGGAGTCTGGACTGCGGAGCGAGGTAGCCGGAGGCTCTGATTATAGCCTGAGAGCTCTGCAACAGCCAGAGGAAGAGGGACCAAGAGAGGGGGCAGAGCCCTGCCATGCAGCTGATGTAGCCACTCTGGACCTCAGGGGAAAAAAAAGGTCTAAAGGCTTCAAACTCCTTTCTGGGTGTTTTGAAGTGTCGGTGCTAAGAAAGCGTATGTCATTAAAGAGAAATAAATGCAAACTTTCCTGAGCAACTTGCTGCTTGGCACATGATGTGTGCAGACTCAGCTACAGCAAATTTCACTGGAATGCAAGAGGAGGATTCACAAAGTCACTCAAAAGCAGGCGGCTTGCAGCCATTGCGAGATCTCAGGTTTGTGGCAGCTTTTTAAACAGCAGACCTTCACCTCCGTACACACGCACCTGTATGCACTCGCAGGGGGTGAAGGAAACAAGCACTAGCAGGACAGTTGTACTGACGACTGTAGCAGATACAGACACCTTTGGTTGCTTGAAGTTCTACACTTCAAGCCCCGTGGAGCCAGGTAGGTCACCTGCCCTCAGCTCGAGGATAATTTTCGCCATCTGTGCATTTTAGTGCTGCAACTAAACCACGTAGCGACTCTGGGGGGGGTTCCTTTAAGAATTCAGTGTGCGGCACACCTCTAATTGCTAAGGAGAAATGATGGCTGTATGAAGAATCACCAGAGTGTTGGTCTTGTCAGCCACACCTAGACAATCCCAACCCGTGAACTTTCTGTCCCGTCTCCAGGAATGTGTGGCTCTAAGAACGCAAGCAGCGAATGCCAAAACAGGCAGGCAGGCACTTGGCAGCAGGCTCCTTTGGCTGAAGCTTTGCGCCAGAAAATGGACATTTTCATGATAGTGGCATACAGACAGAGGATTCCTGGAGGGAAATAAAACTTGTTCTCATTCTCTTCACAGGTGACAACCCCATCTGCTTTGTGCTTTGTGCTCCACGTGCTCGTATCAGTTGCACCTTCAGAAAGTGAAAATTTAATGTAAAAACAGTTTCCTAGGTATGAGTGGAGGAAAAAGAAATAAGCCCTCCGCTAAATAATGGATCAACTGATTATAAACAGCATGACAGCAAACATTAATGCTCACGATTTAATGCCACACAGAAAATGGAAATATAAAGAACGTATTTAATTTTGGGGGATTGAGGAGCAGAAACATGAATGACTCCATTGAAAAAAATGTAGTATTATTGTTTCCATCCTTGCTTGCTTTGTACTAGACAGGAATCCATTAACATCAAGCAAGGCCTATTTCTAATCCCCTTGCTAAGCCCCAACCCTCGACCCAGGAGAATTTGTGTTGAAGCAGAAACATGTCAATCATTTTGGCCAATTAAGCACAATAATAAACATGAAGCGAGGAAAAAAATGTGGGCGGCATTGCCAGGATAAGGAGAGTAGTGTTTACACATTTTGAAAGCTTGTCTGGATTATGGGGTTAGCTCAATGAAAAATCACCTACAACTTGTCTCCCAGGTCCAGGGGATATTCCTGATCTATAGCTTATTCATTTCCTCTGCCGATGACACATGTGTTCAGTATGTGGCAAATGGTACCGGGATTACATTTCACACATATTTCCCTGAGTTTCTGCTTCCTGAGTGCTCCCCATGCCTCTGCAGCACGTTTCAGGCTAACGGCGACCCAAGTGATCACTGGCTTTATCTGGGAGCTTGTGAAATAAATCAAGCGCTATTTGCATGCAGCCAGCTTACTAGCTGTGCTGGTAACAACGGTCTCGGTGATGCTCCTAGCTGATGAGGAGATGGTTAAGAAATTCCTGTTTGATTTCTAGCTGTTCTCTAAGCTTATCTCGTAAAAGGTAACACGTTTTCGTCTGACAGCCAAAAGAACAATGTCACTGATTTGCAGAGGGTATCAAAAGTTCCACCAAATTTTTATTATTTTTATTGATGGCCTACTTTTCCTCCTTCTGCCTGCTCCGTGACCCTTCTACATTAATTGAGCGGGCCTGCGGCAGGAATTTATGCCTGGCTCTGCTACAGGTGAAGCAAACGACAGCAAACAGAAGCTGCGCAAATTGCCTCTGAAGGCGATGCGCGCACATCCCCTAGAACGTACCAGCTTATCTTGCCATGCAATTAGGAAAGGAAAGGTAAATTTTGATTAAATATAGTAGCCATAAAATGTAAAACCACCCCAAGATTAGCTGAAGGCTAGTGTCTCTCTCCAGCAGTAGCCCGGCTCCCGAGATGATCAAAATTCTGGGAGGAAAAGCCCACATGCAGCGTGTGCACAGCCGTGGTGTCTCTCGGGGGTCAGAAAGCAAGCAGGAGAAGAGGGGTGAAGCCTGGCTTGCTGCCAGCTCACATTTTCATTTCGAACAAATGTGTGTAAAGAGTTTAGACAGGGTCCCTGCAGAGGGTGTTTATCTGCTCAGCTTCAAAGCAAGCCGCCACAGAAGGACTGTGATGAAATTTGGTGCAATTGTCCCTTTCAAAGCCAAGAAAATATATATATATATATATAATTTTTTTTTCTGCTGCTGGAAAAGACTGATGGCTAGGTGAGTGTGGGCCTGAACAGTCCTTATATTGAGGGATAATAACCATTTATCATTTCCATTTAGGGGAACTCTGATCTGTCCTTTGCTTTCTAACCATGAACGGTGGGTACAGGAGCCATTTCGCTGGAGGAGTTGATCTGCACTCCCTCAGCCACAGCTCCTGACATATGTTTGCGCAGGCAGGTTGTAGGCTAGCTCTGATTCATGAATTATGTTTTTATTTTCCTTTTATCATTCCCTTTGGTTGAAGCAGTGTCTATAAATACCGTATCACCCAAATGCCGAGATGGTGGAAAACAAGTTAGGAATGCTGTATGCAGGCAAATCCCTCCTGCTCTCTCCGTCTCCCCAGACAAACAGCCCATCTCCAGTTATCCATCCTAAAGTCACCAATGCTTAAGCAAGTGGCTGGCAGGCACTAAATAATCAGAGGAGCAGGAAAGGCTTTTGGGGATACCAAGTCCCTCCTGCAGGCTGAATAGTACTGTTGTGCTTTGTGATGGTCCTGAGCGTGGCTGAGGCTTTTTGAGCTCTGGAAAAGGCAAGCTTCATAGCTCACACGAGACCCAAGTGAAGCAGACTCTACCTGGGAAGGCTTTATTTATTTTTAACCTTTCTAGCTGTACCACCGGTGATGCTGACATTATGCCAGTAACTTGCTCTTTGCATTTTAATGTTAACTATATATGCATCCTTTGCATAGCTGTTCAATCTACTCTACATTTGTTTCCAGCCTTTTTTCCCCCTGTGTCTTGATCTAGCTGGTAAATCAATGAGGCTGCTCTTTAGACTTAGAGCCTTTGGAGATTAACATGACCGAAGAAAAGATTATATAAAAAGGGAGGGGGGAATCATTGCGCTTTTACAGCGAAATACTGCCAAGAAACAAGCACAAAGAATACAGGGTAGCATATGTTCGGAAACCTTGGGATAGACCTGCACTGCCACTGGCAGTAATACTAACTTTTGTGCAGCTTTAACCTGGGCTGGCTGATAATGTGGAAGGTTTTGCACCATGGGCTGAACATGGGCTGCCAAAGCCAAGTGAGGATGCTAAGGATGTTCATGCCAGCTGAGGCTACTACTAATGGCACCAAAATTAGCCAGTTTGAAAGCTACTTGGCATGTGCCACTGCAGCGAGATCCCGTAGGCAGGCAGAGGCACAGCCAGCACTGATCTGCTTAAGGAAAACAACAAGAACCCCCCGCCCCCCCGGTTTATTGTAGGTGGATAGGTGACGTACCGTTCAGCCTGGAGAGGGTCTGTGTGGTCTGTAGCCAGACTCTGCAGAGCTGGAGCTGAAGTCCAGCAGTGCTGTCTGGGGAAGCTGGTATTCCTTTTGATTCAGATAAAAACAAGAGCTTCAGCTTTTCAAGTTACGAGCTCTTTAACCTTCTGCTGTACAAGTGTTTACTCAGCATGCAGTCGGTGTTAGCATAAAATTCACTCAGGGCCTTAATCAAAGGCCACTGTAATCAAGGTAAAGATGAGGAGGAAAGTCAGCAGATCTTCATCTTCTAGGGATTTTTCTGTGGAAGTTGGGTTCCAAATTCTTAAGGTTGACTTGAGCTGAGTTTCACCTTTGGGTTAGGTTGAATCAACTTCTCTAGCTAGCTAGGAAATAGCAAAGCTGTCATCAAAACCAGTCACTTCTGACTCACCAGCTATAACGATCAGGCATCTGGATGAAGCTGCCTTTTAGCTGAGTTAGACATGACCTTCAACAGATGTCCCACCTCTGGAGTCACAAGCCTTAAGTAGATATCTACCTTCCTGTGCCACATGAAAAGTCCTGCCATGTACTCAGCGTCCATGTGGGAAAGGTTTCCTTATGCATCTGGAGAACGCCTAGTATGATGGCCACTCATCCCGGCTGACGTCTCATGGCCGAGTTACAGATGAGTTAATGACAATTTCTCGCTTGATGCCAGTGGCTGCATTGGCTTTGCAGAGCAACAGTGAATAGCAGCTGACATTGGGAAGTGCAGCCCCTGTACCCATGGGACATATGACTCTGCCTGAGAGTCAGGGTCAGTGAGCTTGGCAGCACTCTGACAGTCTGGCTTCACTGGGCATCCAGATGGGGAGATATGTGCATCACGGCTCTCTGACTGTCCACACAGCAACGCTCCCCTCCACAGGAACCCAGAAGTTATGAGATGTGTGGCACACACCAAACTGGTGCCCACACACCTGCGGGCAGGGTACAGCTGAGGCACACGGTATGGGTAGGAGGTGAGGAGCTCGTCATGTGTCTCAGCTTTGACACATCCACTAGGTCAGGCTTGGACCACCGAGCCCCCAAAAGTAGGGAAATTTAACTCTGTTTCTGATGCTTTATACATTTTTGTTCATTCCAAACTTTCAATGAGAGTAAAAATGTCTTTTTTTTGCCATCTCATTGTGTAGCTGTTCACTTACGCTGCACAGTTGGGTAGTTTGGTGGTACCAGCTACAAACAATTTCAATGGCAAAGGGATGAAAATGGTTATCTCACCACTGCAGCAAAAATCCATCGACTGTGATGCAACAGCTCAGAAGTCAGGTTGCTTTCTTGTGCTGCACTGGCAAGGACTGCTTTTACAGCACTGTCCAGATGCTTTTGCTTTCAAAAGATGTGCACTGAGCAATATGGTCTAAAAAGGAAGTGAAAAAGGCTCTGAAGTTAGATAATGCAAGCTTTGAGAGGAAGGTGAAGAGCATAATTAATTGAGGATTCATTCTTAGCATTCTCTCTCAAAATTTAAACAAGAAAATGCCTGTGACAGTTTTTTTTTGCTTTACACACTGGATACCAGCCACTATCAACTAGTACCCTTATCCCATTACCCAAGACACTGTCACCTAATATCTACATCTTCTCAAGGGGTTGGTTTTATGAAAGCACAGTAGAACGGTTCTTATCTAACTGAGAGCAGGACACCAGTTTTGTCTCTGCTGATCTACAGCATCATTCCTGAGGTTGTCCTCATTTGGCTGAAGACTGCAAGCTCTGTAGTGTTAGCCAAGCAGTACCTTGCCCACAGCACCACACCTGCCCATCCTATTGCACTTTTGCTGTAGAGTGAAGCAGAGGGGATCTAGGGGATCTGGGGCTGGGGATGCCTGGATTGGGTGCTCTCAGCTCAAAATTCAGTGCAGCTCTTGATGGCTCTGGGCCATCCATATTCACCTAAACACAATAAATACACCCCTAAGCACAGCTTAGATTTCCCCAGAGGGAAATCCTATTTTCAGCAGGACATCATGAACAGCTGTTTAACACAAGCTCCCCTAGCTTCTCAGACCAACACCACTAAGCCATGACCACTTCCCACTGTGCAGGGCCCCAGTCCCACCCTCTCCTTCTCTAATCCTTTCTTTGTCCAGCAAAACTGAGATGTCCCAACCCCCAGCCTCCACCCATGTTTTGGTTGATGCGCTATCTTTCCCTACTACCCCATCATGAACCAGAAGCGCAGCCCCTCAGATATCCAGTGCAACTTTTCAGCATCCCTGAGTTGAAGAAAAGGCAGCTGCCTCCTTCCACCCTGTGGCAGGAGTCTCAACACATGCAATAATTATCCTCTGGAAGTGCCCACGTCATTGCATCGACAGGAGCAGGCTGTGTGCCATGCTGCCAGATCCCTGGACCTTGGGGCAGTAGCTCGCGTCCTTTGATCGGATTTGAAGACGTTGCTTTAGATTAAATGTAAGGGCCCAGTCTATTGTTAATCTGTGAAAACGTCCAAGAAACCTGCAGTCTGTTCCTAAGATACCTCTTCCCATTTGAAAGTTCAATGTTATTTTGCTCTTTTGTATCCAATTATGCATGAATCAATGTCATTGGTGCCTAAGCACAGAACTTTTCCCTTAGGAAAGTAAAATGGGTTTCTTTTAATCATTTAAAAATATTTAGTTTGATGGGTACTTCCTGTGCAGTGATAACTCCCCTGATCTACTATGTAAGTCATACAAATGTGCTCTTTTGTTATAGGCCTACATAGAGACTATTATTTTTTTTTATAATAAGATTCATATGAATTTTGATTTGTGTCCCATCTGCCTCTGGTAACAATCCACAGACAGATATTTATATTTGGAAAATAGCTTGAGCTGTCTAGTGAATATTTCATGGCACCCACAAGATGACTCCTAAAAGTCATTGACATTGGTAGGCACCAAGTGCATGATTTTTTTTGTGAGAGACAGATGAGTAAATGGTTCTCAAAAAGCTGAGAGAAATTTAAAACCCAAACTTGGAAGAAAAATAGTTAGCTTTTACAAAGATCAATCCATGCCAGTACGAAGGGATATATTACCGTTGCAGAATCTGTTTTATCATGTATTCCAGCTAGAGATCCCCTAATATTTTTGAAGTAACTGTATATTTTTCTAAGAGTGTCATACTTCAGAGATGGGGCAAATGAAACAGCTGAGGGTGTGTCTTTCAAAAAAGTACTTGCAGAACAGGACACGCTGACAATGCATGAAATGCATGGCTGGATGTTAACCTGTTAAAGGGACAACTCTTTCCTACGCCTTTAGAAATGAAGTGCAAGCTAAATAGACCTTGTTCAGATCAATGGCACTGATAATGCTCTGCGAGGCAGCATTCAAATAAATTAATATTGAGCAAGAAACGCATTGAGCTACTTTCAGTTGACACCCATCTTCCACCGGGATCACTGTTCCATGTAATATCCACATTAAGTACGGCTGATATTTGCCTTTACAACAACGAAAAATAAATATTTTTAAATGGGCATTTGTTAGCCCTTGCAGCCATGCAGATAGGAGCCTACAAAATACTGAACGATTCTACAAAGGTCAGAGCTGCTTCATTTTTTTTTTTCTTCTTTCTTGTAATAGAAGACCAAGGAGATACCTGAGGAAATAAAAAAGGTAATAACTGTCAGACTGATAAAAGGCAAAATTTGTATATTTGCTGACCACAGCAAAATGGAGGCAAAGTAGGATCCAGAAAGGAATTAGTCATATCTAAGAATAATAAAAATATCCACTGTCATATTACTCATGGGATGACTTTCTAAAGAAAATCCTTGTTCCTGGTTTGGGCCCTGAGTGACTGCCTGCTCGCTGGGGCTAGAAAGAACCTTCCCTCGAAGGCAAGAGATTGTGTATTTATCTATTTTTATAAGCATGGTAACTTTCAGTGCAGACTCTGATGCTGGCTGCTACTGGACACCACCAAAGAATGCCTGTTGCTTCGAAACAAATATGAGAATATTTGGGACGGAGTCTTTCCAGTGCTTACTCTATAGACCTTTATGTCTGAGGCAGATCTGTAATCACCTTTGACAAAATTTTCACTGAAAAAAAAAAGTATCTGATTTGACGCACGTTTACTGAACACGTTTAGGCAGGATCGGGCTCTCATTCTAGATTCGGCAGTAGATGGGCCATTGGTAGGTGTTCATGGGAGATGTTAATACGTCAAAGTGCAAGAAATGTCTTCTCCAGCTCTTTGAGTGCAGAATCACACCTGACACTACTGTCAGCAATGGTAGGAGAGGGCCTTGAGATTCTCAGCTCCATGTCTATATAGTTTTTTTTACAGCTGGTGAAGGCAGCTTGAAAGAAAAATCTGTGGGAGGTTTATTTTGTCACTGACTATGTTGTGTCTGTTTCTTCAGAAAAACGGAAAACTTCAGTTTGCAGCATCTTCCATAAGAAGTAACTTAATGCCAGAGTTTAAACAGCATGGAAACACTCTGCTGGGATCCTTACTCATACTCTCATCTATGACTCTCTGCTTGCAGTTTCTAGCTACATGAACACTTATATTTTCCATGTATTACTCAGATTTTATATGTTATGAATATGAACAAGAAATTGGCAAAACTTCACATCTCTTAAGACAAAATTCAAATGTCCTCTTAAAGAAAAAAACCCTGCATTCTATCTTTTAATTCTAAAATTTCCTTTGTATACTTCCAATGGACTATTTACTGTCGTATGGATAGCAAGCAAAGCAGAAAAGATCCCCTAGCTAGGAAATGATGGCAAACTTTTGGAGTTACTAAAGCGTACTGAAATGCACATTATTGCAGTAGGATTGAGAAACTAGTCTATGCCTTCAGTCCCACTGGAGTACAGACTTGTACAGACTCATGGTAGACACGTGGGTATACGGTATATAATGAGACAATCAACACCTTGTGTTGAGAGCAATGCAGCACCCATGTTGTTAGCCACCTCCAGCACCTATGGGTTGTATGATGTCCAAACTAGGGACCTTGGATGCACACAGGAAGAATTCCACACCTCAGAACAGGGTCTGAGATGCGCAGAGATTGAGGAGGAAACCTTTTAAAAAAGACAATAAGGAAAATCCAAGGTGCATCTCAAGTCTTACTGCTTCCTAAGATTTAGGTGTGGTTTCATTCATGATTCACAGCTCTTGAACTCTTAATCATGAAGATCACTTCTTTCCTCCCCCATATTCATGGAGGATAGACCTTTGCAGCCTTTAGTGAAGGACTTATCATGGTGAGAGTTTAAAGAGCAGTTCCCACATCACAGCCTGGCAGGAGGGTGAGGCAGACGTGTAAATCTACCAGGGCTCAGCTGTAGGGTAGGTGACAAACTCAGCAGCGCTGTCCGAAGAGATGTACTTTTACCTGCGGCTGGAGACCAAACTCCAGTGCCATGTAAATGCCAGGTAATTTTGAGGTTTTATGGTTTGATCAAAGGTGTCGGGGTGACAGAGAAGGCCCTCTATCTCTAAGCTGATTGCACCCTTCATTGCACACAACTGGCACTGGCGGAGAGACCCTTGACATCAAAGAAGCCTTAAAGCTGCCAGCTGAGATAAACACCCTATTGGCAATGCCTTACTGAAAATTCTCTAATGATCATTCAGAGATTAGGTAACAGAGAGCTACTAGGTCAACGAGGGCGGTGGGGGAGGGGCGGGGAGCGGGGGGGTGTCACCTAGAAATGGAGGAGTGACAGAGCTGAGCATTGACCCTGCTGCGCAGTGTGTTGTCCCCCACGCACGGACCCCCAGCAGAACCCAACCACAGCTGTGCACCCCGCGCCGCTGGACTGCCCAGGTAGGCTGGGAAACGCACAAATAAGGCTGTAGGCAGCAAATGTCTTTATAAAAATCTGCTACATAGAAGAATCATAAATGTATCTCCCTTTTACACACATGAGCAGGGGCTCAGGGAGAGGGAGGCTTTCTCTCAAGACTTGCAGATTATCAAAGGATGTGTCTGGAGGATAGTCAGTGAATGATAAAAACTGAGAGGAGAGAAACGTTCACTCCTTGGCTGGGAAGTTATCAAACTTGTAGAGCCTAGGGGCTATCTTCAGATGCATGAGCAGCTCCTGTTGAAGACAAGGGGAACGGTGCTTCTGTGCCTGCGAACACAAGTTGATCCTGGCCCTAGGTACTTTAGAAGGAAATATTTTCTTGCCTCTTTCTAAAAAAAAAAAACCACCCAAAAGCCCCAAAACAAAAAAGAAAAAAATAAAAGGATACTTGGCTCCTTTTTCAAACGCAAAAAATAAACATCATAAAACATGTTATTACAGTCTTGGTGTGGTGCCCCCACCCTCTAGGTTTAGTCTGCCTATCTCCTTGTTATTTAAATGGAAAGTTAGCTGTAGTACCCAACTTTAAAGTAACCTTATATGGTAATTTTGCTGCAACAGTAAAAATGATCAGTTTCTCTGTCAGACAGCCAAATAACACTTCTGCAGTACTTTCTGCGCTGACTTCCAATCTTATGAACATTTGGTTGAGAAGCATGTTTTTGTTACAGTCCTCATCTCAGCTATGATGTCTGAAGTTTACAACACTCTGAGTGAAAACCAGGCAAGAGCCATCCCTGACAAAAATAGCAACAAGGAGAAAATCCCAGTGAAGGAATTCAAGCCAATCTTTGCAGCACGTCAAGGCTAATATAGGCCCTGCCAATTCAGAAGTAGGCGATGCGTGCTTTACGCACTTAGTATAGAAGCAAGGTGAATGAGAATAAAGTGGCCAGTCACAAAATGCTCCAAAGGCCCGTCTGATAGCATCGTGCACTCAGCCACGCACAGCGGTACAGGGAAATGCACCCTTCCTCCTCGCCTTGGTCCTGCTGACGAGATGGGAGGAGGAAGGCAGTGATGGGAAAGCAACCCAGAGAAAACCAAAGTGCTGCAGCAGGATGCAAGTCCATTAAGGGGTGCTTACATAAGGGAGAAAGTTAATTTTTTAAACTCTGGTACTTCCCACCTTCATCAAAAGGACACCTTAGCCACAAGACCTTCCTGCCGAGCAATGGCAGGCATTCCCTCTTTGCATGCACCAGGGAAATTAGAGATAGTGGAGCTATGCCACAAACCTCGGTGTGCAGCGCAGCACAGCCAGCTTTTGTTCATGGGCTTCATCTTCTCCCTAAAGAAAGGTCACACGTCAATTACTGTATATGGTGCACTTCATTGAGAGATTACTGAACACATTGAGAGATTACTGAATGCTATCAATAAGGCTGTAATAGAAGTCTGCACTGCATCAGGAAAATCCAGAAGTTTGACTTAGCTGATGGATGCGTCATCCGTTCCCAATATCCTGACTGCTATTAGAAATGAAAATACCTCTTCCTTCAACTGCTTCAGACATCTCATCTGTTCTTCTGGGTGAATGTACCGTTAAATGTCAGTCTATAGACGTACCATCTAGGAGGGTGTGGGGGGCGTGAGTAATAGGCTAAATTGTTCATATCCGAGTGAGACACACCAATCCGAACATAGGCGCATAAATAAACGGCTCAGCAGTCACAAAGGGCTCAACAGTCAAGCCCAAGCAGCTATAATGCCTCTTGGCATCGCAGGGAACAGCACTTCCAAAATCTCAGAGTGGGGCTCAACTGTTCAGGGACGCAGCACAACTCGGTACGGGACTGTTGGCAGAAGGATTGAAAATGGATTTTCTGTAGTAAGTGTTGGTAAATGGGGGTTGCTTTACCGTTTTTCCAGTACGCCCTCCCGCACTCTCCTACCTTCAGAGCCCCGTGAACTGCAGATGGTTTGGGGAGCGGGTCTGGCAGGGGGTACTGTCAGGAGGGGAAGAAGAAGTGAGTTAATGGCACGGAGACTGCTTGCCTGAGTGACTGCTCTGCAGAGGGTGGCTGGAGAGGGAAGAGCTGCACCATTTTTCTCCTTAAACATGTGTTGCAAATGTGCAGAGGGTACATCAGGGCTCCTGGGGCATTTTTAATGACATCAGAAGAGATTATTTAACCTCAAGAGGTTAACATTTAATAATTAGGTTAGAGCCTGCTGTTATCAAACTTGTCAGTCTTCTACCACTAGAAGAAATTTTAAACATCTGTGGAGGCCACACACTGGGGGAAAAAAGTTGTCATGCCTCAAACACCGGGCAGAAAAATGTATAAGGAAAACATTTTCAAAAGTGTCCTGTGATCATTTACAACTGAAGTGTTTAAAAATGAAGTTGATACCTAAAAATGAATGCCTAGTGAGATTAAAAATATCTACTGGAACTTTCGTAGATGATGCCGGATATGAGTTTTAAATACCTAAGACTTACTTTTTTTCAGTCTAGTCTTAAGTTATTTACACATCTTGAAAGTTTTTGGTCTTAAGCAGCTAACTCCTTTTTCTCACCTAAATTCTCTCTAGTCCCTTGGGTATCTAAGGGAGGCTTAGTCTTCTCTGTAACCAAGGTGCCTTTGAAAATTTAGAGGAATTGCTTTTGCTCTGACACACCTGTATGAAAGCAAAGGTTGTAAATTCATTATATACTGGCATTAGACTAGGAGAAAGGAAAGCAGCAGCATGCACATCTTCTGATAGATGGGAAAGGGTGTTTGCACCAGCCTCCAGTGTACATGTAGAATAGTCACCAGTAGATTAGGGGTTAAAATAGAAACTGAAGTATAAAAATCACACAGCAAGATGAGGAAGCACTTGAGAAACAGACACAAAAATATAGCTTGCACCACAGCTCAGACCAAATTAAACCAGACCTGCACAACATCTGGTCTGGAGATGGTGTGCTAGCAGCTGAGTGGCAGCATGTCTCACAGGCTGACAGGTAGTCAAGGGAAAGCACATCTCGGGCTGCCTCGGAGGCTCTCCCGCCCGGCTTAGCTAGCTGGGGATCCCTGCTCCACTGCTCAGCCTGCAGCGGGTGCCTGCCCCTGCTCTCAGAGAAGGCTGCCCGTGAAGAGGAGGCTGGGAGGAAGGCTGCAGGGAGGGAGGGAGGGAGGGAGGACAGCACCAGGAGAAGACACAAAGTTGTAGGGCAGGAGGCATGGGCATGAGTTGCAGCACAGAAGGAGGTGTGTAGGTCTCATGTAATTACAGATGGAAATACAGGAGAAGGTGTGGGCATGTAAAGGAGCAGAAAAGTGAGGTCCAAAGCTGGAATGCTGAAGTCTCGCTTTCCACTGAGCTGGGGACCCCTGAAGTAAACCAGTGGATTATGCCCAGTTGCTTAGACACCCACAGATCAAAGCAGGATGAGGTGTCCACCCTTCACTGTTCCACCCTGTGCTGGCTTGGATCCGAAACGGTG
>JAVJGI010000014.1:120405007-120419183 GCA_035590275.1 Ibycter americanus
TATCTATGCATTTAGCAATTTATGACCATGAATTGCTATCACTCCTCTCTGAAAATATATCTCAATATCAGAATGATATAGGTGCTTTGGTTAACAGGGAAAGAAAAGTTTGATAACCAGAGATCAAAATCTCATAGGTCAGATTTCACAGGTTTCCAGGTCTTAGTTTTGTAACAGGCTTCATCTCAGAGCTTCATTTAAAGAATTCTGTAGTTTCACTGAACTCGGTGGGACTGCTTGTACGCATAAAATTAAGCACGTCCTGAAAATGAGCTGGGAGGAGGTTTCTCTACCTTACCATATTTTGCTCAAAATAGGAGCCCAGAGAGATTTGTAAATGTGCACAAGCAGGGTTCAGTGATTATTTTTATAAATACATCTTTTCTCATTGAATTCTGGGGGAGAAAAAATGCAAGTAATGTACTCAGGAGAAACATCTGTGCAACACTGTAAGGTATCACTGCTATGCCTGGTGTTTCCCCTGGGACACAGGACCTCCAGCACAGGTAGGCAGCTCTCTCCGCACCTGGCAGTGGGGTTTTGTTCTGCCACCTCTTGCAGGGCTGAATGAAACACAGACCCTGTCTCTGATCACAGCCAGAGGTGCCACTTCCTAATCTGCTACACCTGCAGTTGCATCTTGCATCTAATATTACATAGGCACTTCCTTTTATTACGCTTTTATTACATTTGCTCACTGCAGAGAAAGACAAAACCTATATGAAACTAAAAAATGCAGCCGATTTCACCTGGACCCCAGACCAGGATACTTACAAGACAAACTCAGCTAGATATCTTCAAACGTCAATGACTGTCACCTTTTTTGTGGGCTCTGAGGGAAAGCGGCACATAGAAAAGCCTTAATAGGCAACTGTAGGAGGCCTGTGAAGAACCACATACAATATGTGTCATTTTTTCCCTGTAAATGCGTAGGGCTGAGCCTCTTTAAGGACCGTGCCTTTCCATTTCAGCATTGCTGCTAACAAAGGTGATGGAGAACAAGTTCTGAGCAAGACCTGCAGACTCTCCTTATGTAATACAAAAATTTCCTATAAAAGCTTTCCTACACAATACATCCAAAGGCAGCCCCGAAAATCCTCCACTATCGGAGTATATTGCTAAGAACCAAACATGCCAGTTAAAACCCCCTATCACAACGGGAAAGCGGTACAAGTACCTATGCTTTTAGGTAATAATTACAAGACTTTATTTCTAGTAATAGGGTTACGTGTGCGAGGCAAATACTGATTGATGTTACCAGCAGATCACTTTCATAACAAAGTACAGCATGAAACTGCTTTGTGGAAAACGGTAATTGATTCAATACCCAGTTGGTTATATGCATATTGATATCTAGGTTGCCTGAGTAACCTTAAGACTCAGTACAATACAGAAAGTAATTCATAATCGCAACTCCCCCAAACCTGTTACCTCATTCACACATATATTTTGAGACTCAGACTTGAACCGTGCAAACCATAATGTCTATCATGACTTGAAACAAGCTACAGACACTCCTGGAGTCTCTAGGAGAGCCTGAGAGCTTAGCAGGGTGGGAAAACGTGTGGCACGTTTCCCTCCACTGCTCTCCCCTTCGTCTCAGTTCCCTTGGGAGCTGGTGGCACCGAGGAGCTCCAGCATTACCGGAGACGAGGCTTCAGCTCTGACAGATGCAAGGACATATTGTGGGGGGGAAGCAATTTGTATTCAGCTGTATTTACTGACTACAGCGCTTGGGTTGGAGGTGGTGGCTGCTTTTTTGCTGGACTTCTCATCAGAAAGCTGTGCATTATCTGGGAGTAACACAGCCATACCCCCTTGGAGATCACAGGGGAAGATGAGCCTCAGCCCTCGAAGCTGCAAGCTTCTGGAGCTCAGGCTAAGCTCCGAACCTGGTGCTTGCTTGGCAGGCAGTTGTTTGGCTGGGTTCTGCTCCCGTCCCATCAAATTCCTGTGAGACAAACCAAAATCCTGACATGATTTCGCAAGGCAAGTCCAGCTTGAGGTATGAACCTGGTAGCTCAAGATCACGCCTGATTACTGAAGCACTAGTCCTGAAGAGAAAATGCAGTTCCCAAGGCCCTCATTGTGAAAAGTGGAAGGATGCTCACTCCAGGTTTAGGCTACCAATCAATTAGGAGTTCCTTAAAATCAAGCGCTTGACCTGAAACAGCCAAACCCTCTTTATACTCTGTTCTCAAAAGCATTCTCCTACCTAATGCCATCCACTGTGGCATTGCTGTTCACAGAAATCAGTATTCTGGGACACAAACTCTTTCCTTTCTTAATGCAAAGCCTTACTTACACTTCTTTTAGTAGGCTGCATGCTAATGAGGACGGTTTGCAACCTTCGCTGTCAGTTCGAAGTCTCGGGGTAGCTCTCCCTGATGGCTGGCTGGTGGGATGCGTGCACATGGCACCCTCTAACTGGGGGGGGGGGGTAAGGCAAATGATACCTTGTCAATGTGCAGGTAAAGCAAGTTAACACAATGGATGGTTCGTGTTTAATGCCAGGTTGGCATTCCTCAGAGATCTCTGTTGGCCTTTAACAGAGATTCAGTGTAGTCGGCAACTTTGCTGTGCATCAGAATCTGGAGGTTGGAAAGCTGAAGCGACACACGTGCCCGTGTGCAGCACACGCGGCTGTGCGCGGTAGCAGGCAGACGTGTAGCAGTGGCATACAGCTCAGCATGGTGTTTTCAGAGACGTGCCTGCTGTTACTTAGATTACTGCACCACTGGGATGTAACAGGAGATCAGGGTGGCTCCAACTCAGTCACACTACAAGCATCTCCAAGGATTTAACCTCTGGTGAGATCAAAATGGCCAGTGCCCTCTGCAAGGTGACACAAAATGTCAGGAAAGAGCCAGGAACAGGAACTAATTCTTTTGAGAACACTTTCTGATGTAGCCAAAGGAGCACACTGTGGATGTACATGGTGCTATGAACATCTATGCATAGCTCAGCACACGTTCTTTCACATAACTTGGTCAGGGAATAGTTAATATTTTCAAAGAAAAATAAAGAAATAAGTTAGTGTCCTCCCAGGATTTCACCTGCTTGCACATTTTCTCCTGAGAAATGCTGAAGCTTCAGGCTATGTGGATGTGAAATATAACTTGGTATGGATGAGGGAGAGGAATCCTGCATTAGGTTCAGCTTCTGTCTCAACTACATCTGATCGCGTCCTCCAGTTTCAGGCTTGTTACTTGATTTGGAAGCCTCGTGAAACTTAAACATACAACTTCTAGCTGCCTTCATAGCTTAAAAGCTGTCATTTCACCTTATGCGCAGAGAAATGCTTTTCCTGTCTATGTCAAAGCAATCCACACAGCTCTCCCACGGAATTTTGGAAGTGTCTTCCGAGGTACAGCAGCACAGCGTTTCTTCTGTGAGAGCAATTTGCTCTGCCATTATGTTGTCTGCAGGTATGCAGCTGTATTGTTTTACCGTGTTGATCTTGGAAGGAGCTGGAAAGCTCATAAACTGGAAAGCAATTGGTTTCCAGCCGAAGCTTTACTTCTTCCTAGCCCACTGTGCTCTCTAAGGGGATCTCTGCAGGATTTTGTTAAAGAGGAAAAGGAAGATGCCGTTGTGTTCAGAGCTGGGGCAGATGCAGTATTACTCCAAATCAAGGGTTACATCCTGCTCTGTTTTTAACTCATTTCTTCTACCAGCTCACACAGATCGCCAGCGCACCTCATCCTGCATCTGCATCAGCTGCCCACAGCTCCCACTGCCCAGTTCCACATTTCTCTCGCCGCAGGGAGCCTGCACATTTACTGCAGCCACAGGGATAATTCAAAGGCAAACACAGGCAACTCCTGAAACGTGGATGATGAGCGCATGCTGGACAGAAAAAACACTTCGTGCAGAGGGGCAGAGGATGTAAGTGGTGCTAACTCTCCGATACAGCATCCCAGCCACTTTCTTTTAGATGTACCACCAGTGGCAATGCCCAGAGTCTGTACTCAAGGCTCCCCAGTAACATTCATCAATGGAAAAAGCATGGGAGAGACAGGCCACAGACTGCAAGGGAAAGAGGGACGGGGACGGGGATGGGGCGGGGGGAAACTTGCTCCAAGAAACAGTGCAGAGCTGCTCTGCAGACGCTGTTGGCACGTATGCGAGCTGCTCGTAGCTTGCAAATATTGATGGGAGTGAAATGTCTGGAGTTCGTGGGGAATTTCTATTGAGCCCCATGCAGTTACAGCGGCATTCCTCCTTAAATTTAAGGGAGTTAATTAGAATAATATATGTGCCACTTCAGCGTGATGCCTGATGATCACGCTGTGGAGAAAGGAAAGAAAAGCTTGCTTGAGAGAAAATGCGATCATCTACCCAAAGCAAATACAAATCTGGAACTTGGTGTGTACTTTTTTTCAGAGATGTTGCAGTCGTCAGTCACACTGTGCACGGCTCTGATCCCCAGCACAGTGCACATTGGCAGCTCTTCAGCGTGTCGCCCCTTTGCTAAGTATGAAGCCAGAAAATAAGCAGGCAGGTCACTTCCCGCCTAATTAACACAGTGGGAGGGGGGAGGTCTGAAAAATAAGGCTGTAGCAACAGCCATGAAAGCTTGTTGGAAGCTAACCAATGCCCAAGAGCCAGCCACGATGCCCTTCCTTTACCTTATTTCTTTTTGTCTCTTCCAATGGCTCATTTTCAGTCATTCCTAACTGCCGGTGATTTCTGTCTCTCCTAACCTTTAAGAATCCCAAAGCAAAGAACCAATTTTCTCATTTCCTGAAGCTACAGGAGTGGGGCTTTTCTCCTTTTCTGGAAAAGTAGGAATTATCTCAGTGATCACCTTTTGTGTTATTGTAAAAACACCTTGTGTCAAAGTGGGTGTGCTGAGGGTTCGGACAGGGCAGGAGGATGCGGCTGGAGCACTCCCAGCACTCAACCAACGCTGTTTTGCTTTTATCACGCTGCACAGAGATTATCAGCCTTGAAGCCACTACTTCTTTTGTGAGCAATGTCCCAGGAGATATTCTTCAAGGATTTTCATTAAAACACCATCCTACAGCCTAAATGTGGCTATGTTAGGGCGGGGGTTTTTGTTTTCTTTGCCTCTCTCTAATGCATTAATTTTTAAAAGCTGCTTATAACAAACCCTTTAAACAGAAGCTTAAATATGTGGAAGGAAAGGTAGTAAAAAATGTTTGATAAAAGAAAGAAAAAGATAAAATGTTCATGAAAAATTAAAAACATCTGTTTTGTTCAGAATGTGCACTGAACTCTTCGTTCCTAAAGGTTCATCTGTAGCCATTTTTGTTTTGTTGGTTTGGGGGCAGAAGTCTGTACATGTTGCTTTGATTTTTTATTTTATTTAAAAAAAAAAAAAAAAAAAAAAGAGAGAATAAGGTTCTGCTTTTCCCTTATATTCACATCATGACTTCTAAATGGAAAGAACTGTGTTGGAAAACAAAGGCTTTTCAGCAGCACATCCCGTTCACGCTGCAAACCTTACAGAACCAGCTGTGATACAGGTTAGCAATTATACCGTGAGAAAGTAGACAGCAGGTACAAGGCTGCTTGCTTGGGGATGCATCAAGAAAACACAGAATGCAAAGGTCTTGCAACAAAAGCCACTTGCAAAATCCAGGTTCAAGCATGGAAGGCAGGCCTGGGTTAGAAGACAGACAGAGGTAGCCTAAAATACACTAGCAGGTCTCAACTCAAATAGGTGCTTCAAATCTATGGATAACCTCCTTACTCCAAAGTGATGCTTGCTGGTCCGATACAGTTTGAGCAAGTTTCCTCCCGCCCATCTGTTTCCAAATGAACGTTCCACAATGACATAAAGTCATTTCTCAATAATATTCCTATTTGAAATGCTAATGGAAAGGAAGCTTTGGTTGGACAAAACCCAATTCTTGTTTTTTGACTGCACCACATATAAAGCCAGCTTTGTGCCAGACGCCGACTCCGGCGAGGGGGCAGCCAGTGCTCATGGTTCCTCGTGGGCTGGGCATGGCCACGGACCAGGCTGCCTGCGAGAGCAGCACCCACTGCCCTGCCTCTCCCCTGCTCGCCCGTCACAGCCTGTGCGCCGGTGGTGGGTTGATGCTGGGGTGAGTGTCCCGGGCATGGAGCCATGTCATGGGCACGTGTCCCTTGGGTCCCTCGTGGTGGAACAGGTCAGCTTGATGTGAGCTGTGTGGGTGCCGTCAGGTGCCAAACTGTGGGTCTATGGCTGCCTTGCGGCACCCCCAGAAAAGCAAAGAGCTGGTGTGGGTGTGGGACACTGCAAGGGCGAGAGGGGTCTTTATATCAGAGCAGGAAATATGACAGTCATCGTGAGGTGTCACCCCACTGACAACAAAAGGGCAGACTTTTAATTTATTACCAAACTTTTGTTGTTAGCTGAAGGGATTCGGTGTTTGGGCGTGAAAGCTGTGGTGCACACAGCTCCGCGAATTTAAATGCCAATAAAGATACAGAAAAATGCCTGCAGGCCTGGCTTGCAGAGTACTGTGAACGGTTCTGCACATTTTCCCACAAAGATGTGGAGGCCACCTGACAAACCACCCCAAAGATAAAAAAGTAGCTGTGTCTTCCTTGTACGCGCTTTGGAGGCTCAGATGGAGCCGCCCATCAAGACGCCGGTTGCTGCTTTTTGTGTGCCCCGGGCAGGGACCGTCACACCAGCAGCCCCCTGCCCACGCAAAGGCAAACCCCCCTGCCCAGCCCCAGGGTCCCTCCCCAGCTCTGCCCAGCCTGGCCATTCCCTGGCTCCGGGGCAATGTCGCTGCCGTCCTTGCCCCCGTGTCTGCGGGACCTTTGCTTCCCCTGGCACAAGGATGTGAGGCTGACAGCACGCGGCGAGGCAAAAATAGCATGGCAGGAGGTGAACGCAGCAAAGCCTCAGCCTTCCTGTGCTGTAGCCTCTTTTGGTTACTCATTTCCCTCTCCTGTGTTGTTGTAATGACAGCCTGCCACATGCCTTTTTCGTTTAGTTCGGGTCAGGAGAGGTTTCAGGAAAGGTTTCTTACTGGAGTTTCAAGTCAGAAAAAACGCCATCGTTTCTCAGTACGGTTTCTTTATCCACAAAAAGCAGAATGATTCTGTAACAACTTCAAACCAAACTTGGATAAAATGGTACAGCTGATGCTTTTATTATAAAAAAACTAAACAAACATGTGGGACCATTTTTAACCAAGGAAAATGGAAACAGCACCAAAATTTCCTAAGGAAGGTGCTCCCTTCCTTTGAACAGATTTTAGTTGTACCTGGGAGTGTAAAACTAACTCCAGACAAGGGCTGTCTCCAACAGCTGACCCTCGAAGGGGTGGGTGCAGCACCTAGCAGAATGAGATGCTACTCTGCAATTAGGAACTTCAGATGCTTGTGGAAAGTACATAACGTAGCTGACGTAACTGTTAATAAACCCAGTAATACTAATTTTTGGCGATATTCAGTCCCCACCTTGTGGTGTCCTACACGGTACGGCTAAGCACATAGTCTTGTAACCTTCATCCCCAGTCATCAGTCCCCGTGTTTATACCCGCGGGACCTGCCCAAGTGGTCTGAAAGTCTCTCTCCTTTCAGCAAGGGGAAGATTTACAGCTGTTTGTGTAAATCAGTGGTGTTTGGGTGAATAAAAACGCCATGTTTAACTCACCTGTTTGCTGTATAGGAGACATTGTTAAGCTCTGTAAATTAACAGAGGTATGTAAGTTCTTTTTACCTAAATTAATTCTCAGCTACACGGATAGGTTAAATAATTTAACAAGGCTTTAAGACTACATGAGAGCTTAAATTTAGTGTGCAACTTTCTCTGTGTGCTGAAGCAGTTTCGAGGTCAGTTTTATTGAACAAATGCTAGCCTAAAGATGGTGTTAAGCTGTGCAAATAGTTCCCTGAACTGGGAAGCACGTAACCAGCAGATAACTCAGTTACACTTAAACTTTTTGTAGGTGTTATTTCTTCTGTCTTCTCAGCTTTGGAAATAAAACTCCTCACTGTAGCAATCACAATGACATATGTGAAGCCTTCATTAGAAAAAAAATATTTTCTGAGCTGGGATCTGAGATTGAGCTTCCCTAAATCAAGGTTTAGATGTTTTTTATCATCTGCTAATACACGTGCAGGCATACTGTTCTTTAGATTTCCCCCCACCCCTTTCTTCAGAATGTATTATTTCTAAGGGACAGTCAAATTAAGTTTCTTGTCTTTGGTTTTTCTCTTTTCCCTTCAGCTCTATATTGTCATACCTTGCCAGTTATTCTTGCTTTCCCTGTGAGCAGCATACCCTACCACTTAAGTAAAAGCGGTTTTCAGAAAAAATATGTCCTATAAGATGTTATGACATTTTGTGAAACAACATAATGCAATGTGACTGATGCAGATGGATATGCCCCATAAAGCTGAGAGATTTAGATATGTAGTTTTCCCCAAAAAATCACTTCATAAAGCAGTTTTGTTTAAACTATCACTTTGAAATCCTATTTAAACTCCTTGGAATAGATAGCAAATTTATTTAAACTTTTATATAGAAGGCTTTTTACCTGAATGCTTAGACATTTTCTATGTGCAATGCTTTTTTCCAGCTCAGTACATAGGGGAAAAAAGCATACAACATATATTGAAGCACCTAGCTAATGCTTCCTTCTTTACTCCCCTCCCTGAAGGAACAGAAATGCTTTAGTGGGATCAATAGTTATAAATCATTACAAATTATTTGAGGTTTTATTTCATCTACTTTTATTACAATGTTCGTGCCATCTGCTGTACATATTGAGCTTATTACACTAATTCATTTTGCAAGCTCCAACCTCTGAGTGAGAGATGTCAGAGGGCAATTGATTAAGGGATATTTGTTCTGTTACACCTTTTTTTTTTTTTTAATTTCTCTCTGTAAGGATTTCAGGTTGAGCAAATGAGCTGACATGATAATGGGGCCTCAGGTCTGAAGATAAATGAGACGTGTGACTTTGTGCATTCATAAGTATCAGAACATCTTTTAACCTGGTGGTGATGGGAGGAGCAGCCCACGTCAACTGTGTGTTAGTGCAAAGCTAAAGGCATGAGGTTGTTTCTCTTCTTCAAAGCTGAAAGAGAATGGATGCTTGACATACAAATGATAGCTCAGTCTAGGATTCTACCTCCCATACACCCCTTATTATCTATAGCTGAAAGAATTCTGTGTGATGAGAGCAGGACAAAGAGGAAAAGTGGAACAAAGCAAAAGTGGAAAGGTCCTCTGGTATAGCATGTGGTATCACTTACACAGTGAGTGAATATTTGTGCAGGATCGAGTATGTGTATCCCTACCACAAAGTAAGAGCTGTTTGCTTCTAAACTTTTCAGCTCTAAAGTGTATCTCCTCAAATTCTTGCCTTCCGTATTTACCCTGAACAAACATTAAGATACAAGGGTTATAGGTGCTTGGAAAAAAAAAAAAAAATCCATCACCTTGTCTCCATCAGTTCAAGACAGTGTCAGGAAGAAGAAGTGAACAAGACATGTCATAAATATTAGAGACTTGCTTCGTAACCTTAGAGCAATCAGTCCAAGTATGACAGTAGCCTGAATATTTAAGAACTAACACAAACTTCACAACTGCAGCTTGAGCTTCATCACATTTTAACCTATTTATAATTAACTTGTCCATCATGTCTGAGGTTCTGACACTCTACATACAGCTGAGTAACATTTACACACGAGCAGTTCCGCTGAAGTCAGTGGAAAACCATGAGAAATCTTATTTAGTAGATACTGGTGCTGGATCCTAAATGCAGCCAGCCACACATGGATACGCCAGTCCGAGATCCTCTCTAAAGGTCAGGACAGCATTTTAGCACAAGGTTCCTGATCGGGGCTCCAGGACCATCCAGCCAGAACGCCTTCCCAGCACGATGCCTGCTGTTCACGAAATAAAACCACGTGGGCTAGAAAAGAGGCCTCGCCAAGCTGGACAACAAAATATAGCTGAGACCAGTCCCTTTGACTTGTGGCCCTGCATTTTCTGCATGTATTTTTGAAGGCTTGGTCTCTGCTACACGCTATTAGTTGCACTCGTGTGCAGCTTGAGTCTGGCTTGTGGCCCTTTCATGCCCCAGCTATCGCAGGATTCAAATGCAAGCCCAGTCGCCATCAAATTGCACCTTCCCTGTGTGCCCTCCCGTGTCGTTCCTGTTGTGCCAGTGAAGTGCCCAGATTGCCGGTTTTCATTTGAAGACAGACTGAACAATTTCCATTCATTTGGGTAAAAATGTCCTTGGACAGTCTTAGTATTACGTAAGGTTCTACATTAGCCAATGACTACTTCAAACACCAATTCTGCTGATCCTCAAGCACATACTTTACAGTGAAGACAAATGGCACACCACAGAAGCCTGCATTAAACTTGTTATCGGTGGTACCTCTCAGATACTTATCGAATCTGCTGGCCCAGAGCTTTACCGCTATAATGCCTCCAACCACTTTGAAACCGCAATGAGTATATTCCGTTTCTGCTCATGAGACGGTGCACGAGATGACACCCCTCAATCTGGTAGCGTCATTTTGTGCATCTAGTTTCCTCAGCACACAGGCTCCTGTTTTCCCTGTTATTAGGCACTTTACAGCTCCAGTGCTAATTGCACAAATCGATTCATTTACAGCCAGCACAACAGAAAACAGGGCAACAATGGATACAAAAAGATTGCAGCAAGGCATTGCAACTGGTGTACTGATGGATGCTGAATAAAAGTGCCAGCTGTGTCTTGTCAAAAGAGGCAACTGAAAAAGAAAATCCCAACAAGGACTTTGTGAATTCAGCCGCATTTTGGTGTCTGCAGGGAAGAAAACAGCAGAAAGGATTACCAAGAGCTCCCCTACCCACTAGGTCATGCCACCGCCCCGTGCTGAGGTGTGGGGTGCCGTTCCAATGTTAAATGCAGTTTGCACAATACGGGATTTACTGCCGCTTTAAGAATGGGAAACTTCTTTCTCTGTCGTTGACAGAGCTTCAGTTAGCTGTGCCCTGTGGTACCCACCTACCCATGCCTCTGCAATCGGTTTCTCTGCAGTTTACTGACCTGGCAGCACCAAATAGGCAGGACTAAGAGCACGGCAACAGAGTCAGGAGCCTGACTGCTGGGCAACTCTTTTGCTGGAGAGTAAATAAGCTCCTTTATAGAGTGCAGTCTCAGGAGAGTTCTCCTCCAGTTGGCATGGGCTGTGAAACATATCCTTTCCCTGCAATATTGGGAGAAAAAGTAATACCCTTCTGCTCTAATCTCCCTTGCAGCAAACTAATACATTCTTATTGGCGCAGCCCAAGCCACTGGCTACCAGCTGGCACTGTGCTGAAGGCTCGCAGGACCTGTGCAGAGATGATGAATACAGGCCACGTGGGGGACAAAACATTTACATTCTGGCAGTTTCCACAAAGGAGGTCCCATAAAGAGTTTAAAGCCATCTGAATCTGGTGGGGAACAGAGATGTGTGTAGCTTTGTCACCATAATGTTTCCTGCCACTGGTCCAGCTGCACCCTGCACAGCCCTTGCCTCCCGTCTAGCCTCCTGGACAGACCTATGGTGCTCTCCCAGGCTGGCTCAGTATCCAAAACTCTGACCTAAAGCTTCATCCCACTGATCAGCTCCTGGAGCTAAACGGAATTGTGTAGGGCAGAGGCAAATATTCAAAAGTCCCAGCCCAGGGGTTTCAGTAATCTAATAAGGACAAATAAAGCATAGAAAAAATGATTATCAGGAGCATCTTAGCAGATTAGCACCTCACATACTGAAAGCATTACAGAGTCTAAATATTGCAGCATGAACATCTTGCTTGTCTATGAGCATGGGCGATACTGCAAACCACGTAGGAGTTACATTTTAGATGACTGAGATGCACAGTTAGCTTAAAGAGCCACGGTCATTATTTTTAGACATGGCTGATTAATTTGCTTTACCAAGACTCAAATGTAACATAATGTATATAATGCAATTAGAAGGCTGTGTCTCTATTAATACTGTAGGCAAAATGCAGAGATAAGCTTCTGAGCAGCTTGGAGTTGGAGTCTAATAATTATTTACACCTTTATGCTGTCTCTGAGAGCTCGTGGACTTCAGCCTGGAAGTTTGAGTATTTGAGAGGCATGTGCACTAATCAGTGTGTTATTGATTTTCCCTCAAATTCCACACCTGAATATGTCTTGCTCGGTTTACGTGACAGCCTAAGAGTCTAACAGGACATGACTATATGCTGAGGAGGTCAAAAAAGAGGACAGACATGCAGCAGTTGGGTGCCATGGCTGGAAACAAATGAAAAGTAGACTTTCTTCCATACGAGTTTATCTTCTCCCAGAAGAGTGGCACCCCAGGCACCCAACAGATGTGATGTAAAGGAAATAATTTCTGCTCTACGTTCATCCAGGTGATGATAACTGTACCGTACGTAGCTCACAGAGGGCATTCATTCACCTTCAGCACCCCTCTGCCAGGACCGCCAGGTTAATTTTTCATCTTGGCTACTCTGTCTAGCAACACACACAAGAAATATATATTTAACATTCTGCAGACTAACAGCTACGTGTTGTCTGTTCAACATTAGGGTTAAAATTTTGGTACATTTCTGGTCCTGTACCTTGGGCAGAAATAATCATGTTAAAAAAACCAAACAATGAAACCACAACGAAAAAACCAGTCCTCAAGCAACTAAAATCCCAATCCACGACTGGCAGATAGCCTAGGAACCGATGCAGTAATGCACACTTCATGCACAGCCTGTTCATAGTTCTCTTTAATAAATTGCATGAGTCGTCTTTTCTTCCTTGAAGAGCTCACTGGTTCTTGCTTGTTTCTCATTCACTAACGGGCAAGCAAGAAGCAACCCCATTCCGGGGCTCAAAGCCTGTCAGTTTGCCTGCGGATATGTTAAATAGGAACCAAGAACATAAGGATGAAAAAGGTTGGTTCTGGAAAACACCCTCCAGACAGATGGAGTAAATCAGCTAAAGAGACTTAACTATTGTCTAATTGCAGTAGCTATTTATAGAATTTAATATGGTTGAGGTTTTCTTCACTACCGCTGCTCAGCAAATTGCAACTAAAGGGTCTCTAAAACTTGAACTTTATTTTTTGGAACTGTGTTGGAGCACTGATTAGTGTGTGCTTATACAGAAATGCATAAAATAATCTAATTATAGTAATACATGTGTTGTGACTGAGGGGTGATTTCTGTTCAACACTAGTTCTTTATGCTGTGTGTTTCATTGTGACTAATCATTTAAAAAACAAACAGGGAAAAGTACAAACAAGCAGCAGCGGAGCAAACGTGCATTCAGCTACTAAGAAACTTAAAAATGGGGGTGTGAACACCCTTGTTCTGGAGGGATTTTTCAAAGGAGAAATAGGGCACCTCAGTCTCCGTGATCCGTTCAACCCTCCACTCCTTTCTGTTTCAAACCCAGAAATATCTGGTATCATGATAAAGTTTTCAATAATTGACACAGATGTGTCTGCGTCCTGCACCATTGCAGTTAATGGAGAGCTCCGGGGAGCCAAGATTTTGCTTGTTGTGTATTCATTTATTATTCATTTAAGGAACATGGCCATTTGCCAATAGGAACTGAAATGAAATCACCACCTTCACGCAGGCAATCCAACAACACTCCAGTCGCAATGACATTCAGTTACTAATGGGTTAGTTCAGTTTTAATCCGCTGCCTAGAGATGAATAACATTAATTATTGTAATTGGTAGTGACAGTAATGGGTGCAACATTTCCAGGGCTAATTTACTCTACTTTTGTATCATGCTAATGTGGCTATTCTGCTTCAGTACCCAAGATAACTAAAGCTAGCTCAAATGTCTTTCTACTGTACAGCATTGTGTAACGCCTGCACGTCCTAAGAGTTGCGATGTATGAAATGGTATAGAGTTCCTGCGCTTCGGCAATTGACTGGACACAAATGTAAGAAGCACCATGAAAGAATTTATGGGAACCCATCATGCATTGGCATGAAATGTTTTGTTCGGTTTGGCAGTCGAGTTGGGGAAAAAATATTGGTTTGACTAAACGATAATAAAGAACCCATTTATAACAGGTGGAAATAGGAACCAGATTAAAATAGGTTGATAATAACAATAACAACAACAACAACAACAATAATAATAATAATAATAATAATAATAATAATATTTTGTACTTTACAGATTCAGAGAAATGATTTGACCCAAGGTT
>JAVJGI010000014.1:120419283-120440743 GCA_035590275.1 Ibycter americanus
AATAATAATAATAATAATAATAATAATAATAATATTTTGTACTTTACAGATTCAGAGAAATGATTTGACCCAAGGTTTCTTGCCTCTGGAGTGAATTTCTCAACCGGTGAGTGATTAGTGCATGCTGCAGCAGGTCTCCCTCAGGCTCGTCTGCTCAGAGTGCTCCCCTTGGAATAGCATACTTAAATATTTGGTGAGGGAACACAAATCATTATGTAGCTGCCTGTCAGGATGCTAAAATATAAGGGACCCAACTGTTTATCCAAAAGGGAATAACACCAACAGGAAGGGCAGAGAACAGCTCTCCATCCCCAGCCTTTTGCACAGATGATAAACCTGAGCGTTAGGACACATTACCAGGAAAAGAGGTGCTGTGGGGGTTAAGAGGACCTTCAGCAGAGAGGGGCTAAATCTGTCCCCGCATCCTACCAGGGAAATGTCCTAAACAGAGAAGTACTGGATAAAACTGGGACTTGATGAGTTTAAGCATGGAAACCTGATTTTTGGTAACTAACACTGACAGATGAAAACTTAATAAAGCACAGATGACACCAAATTTGTCTCTGCCTGAAAGAGTTCAGGAAAAATTAGCACATTAAAAAAAAATAACCTATGTAGATAATAATCTAACATATGTACATATGCATATATACACACGTAGACAGTCAGAAACTTGTAGGCACCACCAGCAAAGACTATCAAAGAAAGAAAACAGAGGCAAAAAAATCCCAGCTATTTTGCCCAAGTAGTATATGTCATCTCAAATATTAGAAGGAGCTCCCATTCAGAAAAATTGAATTTAAGTCTGTTGTCATGAGTTACATTAAATTAGATTATGTTTTTATATACTGACTGGAAAGAAAAAAATACAAGGTCATGAAACAAACAATCAAAAGTAATCCAAAATGTTTTTTACAGTCAGTCTGAGTGCTTCCAAAAAGGCTTTTATGAAAATAAATCAGTATGAGAATTACATTAAATTCTTCTTTATCAGTTTTTCAAACTTCTGACTCTTTTACTGCTTTTTTACTTCAATTTAATGAGAATTGATACTATTTAAAATGGCATCCTATTTAAAATTATATATATTCATACACAGGGTAAGTTGAATTTCTGACTTGTGCAGATTATATGAAAAATAGCACAGCTCCTACCAAAGGCAGGTGTGCCTAACACCTGAAGGCTACTGATGTTCACGATGAAAGAGAATGTGCTACTTAGAGAAGTGCACGGGACACGACTCTGGGTAGATGGAGTGGTTAAACCTCGGGGCAGATCCATCCACCCGTCTGGCGACTCAGAAGGGACAGACAGAGGATGGGAGGTGACCCCTGGGTTACAAGTCCAGCTCACCGCTGGCACATGCCTCTGTGCCATGTCACTACGCTGCCTCGGAAGGAGTTAAGCTCCCACTAGTCCCCTCTGGCTGCTCCAGAGCCTCCCTCTTCTGATGCTCAGAAACCTTCCTCTCCTACACAGCCAAAATTTATTCATTGCCTGTTTAGACTCATTTGTTCCTGTGCCAACATTGTCCTTTGGCTTAAATTGCTCTCCTCCCTCCCTGGTGTTTATCTTCCCCATGTATTTATAGATAGCAATCAGAGCCCATCTCAACTTTCTTTTTGTTAGGCTAAACAAGCCAAGCTTTTCCCAGTCTCCTCTCCTAGGACAGACACCCGTTATCCTTGTAGTCCTCCTCCGCACCTGTTCCTGCGTCAGCTGTTGGCTGACGGTAAGAAGCTGAGACACCCACTTGAGGACCAAGGTCCTCTCTCTTTGAGGTGCCGTGCTGACAGGTGGTGAGGATGGAGGTCCTCTTCCCAGGGAGTGGGGGGGTGTGTCCCAGCTGGCTGGGAGAAGGCTGCCATCCAGAGTGAACCAGTGGCTTCAGATGCTGTCATCACTGGGGCTGCCTCAGCCCTGCCGACCACTGACACCCTCATGTATATGCGTGGGTTAGCCTGTGACTGCACTTAACGGGACACTCATTATGGGATGCACCTAGGAGATCCATCACAGGATTAAATGGCCTGCACTACTTCAGGCCCGTGGCAATGAGATGTATGCTCTTTGAGAATAACTAAATTAAAAGTATGCATTGATAGGGCTACTGTTCATATTTTCTGACAATGTATTTCCTCTGTACTATTTATAAATCTTACATGAAGAATTATTGGTCAGATTCTCAGCTGGCATACATTGATGAAGCTTCATTAGCTACAATGAAACCTATCACTGCACCAGCCAATCGGTTGACTATTTATTAATTAAGTTGTAGAACATGCCTTTGAAGGGGATATATCTTCCCTCTACATAATCCATCCAACCATATTTCTTCCTTCACTTTCCCATGGACAAAATATACTCTTCAGACCGTTGCCAAAACCTGCATGATTCACTATATTGAAATAAATCTACCTTTCTGGAATTTATGGGCAGGGGTGCTATGCTGAGTCTGATTAATCTAAGATTTGAAGGGCTTCAGCCCAGCTATGAGTTTCAGTAAAGAGCTGTAATTACAGGTTAAGTATAGCAATTCCACATTGCTGAACATCGCTGCACTGATCTCTTCAAACCATTAAATATGGAAGTTCAAATTCATGCACAAAGGCACCATGTTTGAAATCCTGGTAATTTAGGAGGGTTGTGTTTCTGCAAGAAAACACTTGTCTAAGCAATGGCTTCTCTGTGCCGGAGAAACTCAAGAGCAGGATGCACAACTAGGACTTTCATTTTATTTCAAGAAGGATAATGTTTTGTTGAACTGCCTCAGCTATTCAGTCGTATTCGGACAAAAGCAGAGAGTTCTGAGGGGAAGATTGGGTACCAAACCTCACATCACTGCCACGAACCCAGTGATTTCCCAGGTTGCTACTCCGCTCAACAGTAGGATCGCGCTGTCAAAAAGTCACTGCTCTTTCAATCGTCCTCCTTTCCACGCTGCTCCAAGAGCAGGCCACCTCTCCCTCCCACCGTGGGAGCTACATAACAGGTCATATAGGGACTGTGATGTGCTGCTCATCAGCTGGGAGCCCAGCCATCATGGCGTGTGTAGTATAAAACCATGTTAGCCCCAAGGCATAGAAGTCTTGTCTCCTCAAGCTAAATCAGAGCACCCTCAGGATGCTCCCATCTCCTCTGGCTACTCCCTTTCCCGCTGGGGCCTCCTGTCCCCTCGCCTGCTGGCAGGATCACTGCTGGCACCAGCTGTACGTGACCCCACAGGTGAGGAGGAGGACGGCGCAGTTCTGAGCCTTCTGCCCTGAAGTATAAGGGGAAGCACGCTGGGGAAGTGGGGTTGTTCTGTGCCCATCTGAGTAAAAACGTGACAAAACCTCCAGAGAACCGAGTCCAAGGAGTTGGTTTTTTGCCCTTTTTATTCCCCGCCCCCCCCTTTCTTTTTAATTCAGTGACAGTTTTGGTATTTGTTTAACTGCGTTCTGTAAGATCAGGGTGGTTGGCTCTTTGTGCCTGTAATCGTATTAAAAGTGCCATGCAGCCTTTCCTATAAGCTAGAATATTGGTATTATGTGTCATCTGTGCAAAACACTTATGAGATCTGGTCCATAATTACAGCTTTCTAACATCACACAAGAACATTTCTCAGACCTACTAATTGTGCTGCCCTTTATGGTCCATCTTATTGATTAAACATCTGTTAGCGTTTTGGCGAAATGAGAATTCACTTGCAATGCGATGTGTCTGGTATATTAAATTCTGTTTAAGTCAGCCCTAACTACAAGTTTGAGATACATGTATTGTATCTCCTTAATTGTATCTTAGCATTTTTTGCCTCTGTTATTTGTACTGTTTGCTGGAGGGCAGGAGTGTTCTAATGTTTTCTTTACAGCAAAGTCAAATTATATTCCCTTAATTCTTTTGCCACACTTGAACCATTTGAGGTGGACAAATACTTGGGAACACAGCAAAATAATAACTTAATACAGACCGTTACCTTTTTTCATATTTCACAATCCAATTACACTGTAAATTTTGTCCTTTGTGGCCACGTCAGAGAAACTGATGTAAGAAGTGAGCTAATAAAAAGAAAGAAAAAAAATCCACAACCAAAACCCCCTACAAAAAACATAAAGACTTTTTAATTAGACATTCTTAGTTGTGAAGAGTTTCCTTTTCAACGAGAAAAAAAAAAAGGCTCTTTGCTCTTTGAACAAGATCCCTCTGCTCCTACTCTTCATAATTCAAATTAAAATAAAAAAGATGTTAGTATGCTGGTAACCTCTGGGAAATTAAAAGAGTAGCTCTTGCAACGGGATTGCAGAGAAGCAATGCAGAGTCCTTCTCTTTCCATTCCCTGTGCTTACTAAAAAGTTAGAAGTCCTAAGCAAAAGAAATCCAAAAGCTGACACAAATAGAGAGGAGGAGAAAGTCTGTTTCACTGCCATCCAATGCAATTTCAAACTGACTTATCCTTTTTTTATCTCATTTGCTGACTGATAAGATCTTGACAGTATTAAAAAATAATCTAAGTCCTATTGCATGACTTGTTTTCCTTCTGCATGTTTTATGTATATTGATTGGAGAAATGAAAAAATGCTAATATCCATATGTTGTCACATCAAGAAAATGTGGACCACTTATTTTCTCAAATTACATTATGTCTGGATGATTTCGCAAAGATCTGGGAGCTGAGCTTGCATTCAGTTTCGAGATGAAATGAACCGACCCAACAAAGAAGGAAAATTAGATTACTTCTACCCATATTTTATCCTTTTGACATTTACTTTCAGTGCCCCTCCCCCCACCATCTCTCTCAGCCTGACAGTTACGGTATCACTACTGAAATGCTGCCTGGCAAGAAAAATACTCCCTTCATTTGTCTCTGATCTGGACCTGGACGAAGTCAAAGGCAGTCTTTCCACTGAATTAGGGAGGTTTGGTCAGGTCCTTTACCATTTCTGGATGAGAATGGAAGCCCTACAGCAGTGCTTTGAGGGGTTTATGCTCCTGCTTAAATACTTTAGAGTCTAACTTGGGAGTTTAAGAACAGCTTCTTAAGCTTTGGACAGAAAAGCCACTCATTGAAGGGGACATACACAATCCAGTGTTACGCTGGACCAGGGGCTTCATGCTTTAACCAAATCCCAAGCTCAAGAAAAACTGCTGGGGAGGTGTGCGCTACTGTGGCTGGCTGCCAAAAAGCAAAATGGACAAGCCAAGGAAACAGAAGAAGAATAACAAGAAAAAAAAGCCGCTCTTGGATTCCCATCACAATCCCCATACAAAAATAAGTAATAGAAAAATTAAGCTAGCAGAACCTGAGACTGCCTGAAAACTAAAGCTTTCTTAGACTGTTCAAGGTATTTTCCATTCCCAAAAAATAAACAGACCTAATTCCTCCATTTACACGTACATCACACCTTTACATTTGTGCAAGGATCTGAACAAACCAGTTTCTGCAATAACTTCAGTACACGATATGTGTAGGTACAGCAATCCAGCTCTAGAAGTTGCTGTTTTGACTCAGTGGAGAGTAGGCAGCAACATGGGCAGCAACACTGGGGAGTCTCCTTCTTTTCTGCTGCAGAGGTTTGACCGTGCAGTCACTAAGTCAATGATTAAATATCGGTGATTTCAAGACTGCAGGTCAGAGCCCTGTAGAGCCATTTCTACATCTCAAAATTAAATCAGACATCTAAACATCTTTAAAATATTGTTCTGCAAGAGCCTGAAGTTCACTCTATGAAGACCATCACCTGCAGGACAAAAAATTCTGGCTCAAGTGAACTGACCACCATGCTTCCGTCAATGAGGATTTCACCTTAGGTCATTGACTACCACCTTCATGGTGCACCAGCTTGGTGTTTTTCAGAGATTTCTCTTGCCATTCAGGTTTCTGAAGCCTCCCACTCCTGCCTTGCTTTGCTTTCAAACAGTATACCCCTTTGAGGCAAAACCCGCCATGGTTTGCTATTTACCTGTTTGGCTGCAGATCTTATATTGCACTCAGCAAAGACCAAGTGCACAGGGACATCTCCAGGGGCAGGTACCAGCTCCGTGCTGAAGCAAGTCAGGGTCCGTTCCCTGTGGCTTCTACTATGTGTTGTTTTTTTTTTTTTAAATGTCATGATTATCAGGTGTCCCACTGTTTTATGGAGAACTGCTCCTAGGCACTGGGCTGGGGAATCATACTGCCTCTGTAGAAATCTAAGGGAACGTTTCCAAATAGTTGGGAGGAAAGATTTAAAAAAAGCCCAACCACTTATATGTGCATATATATACACACATGCACACACGTATAATCAGATGATCAGCAGTAGGCAGGAAGTCATGGAAATATTTAAATGTAAGCTCTTTTGAATCAATTGGACATTTTATAGGAATACTATACTACTCTAGAAACCTGAAATAATTTTTTGCTTTGTAAATCTGTGTCCTTAATTATAGACAGTGTGAGAATTAGGAAGAACCTGAATTTAATACTGAGTCAGTCGTGACTCCAAAAATGTGGAACAGCAAGAAGGATGTGTGGGTGTCTCATACTCTTTGTGAAGTGCTCCAGCACACAGGTATGCTCAGAAACAATACTTATTTCTAGTAGCCGGCTAACTTACTGCTGCTTTGATCTTCCCTGCTGAAAAGTTTGTCAAACCCTCCCTTTCGACTCATCTCAGATGCACAAAGTGCCCAGGGGACAGCTTATGGCTTAAATGCAACCCCACCAAACAACTTATAACGGCTGCTATGATTCAGTGCGTAGCTTCAGCTTTAAATATGAATGTCCCCAACTTCAGAAGGCATTTAAAATGTGCTTCAGTGTAAACAACTCAGGGACATCATCACTCCTGCTCTAGGACAGCAAAAAAAAACCCTCATAATTTTTGCATTAGCTAATGGAAAGGGTCCTGGGTCAAACCTTGTGGAAGACTATCCTTACCTTCTCCAGGAAACATCCTATAAAGCCACTGTGAGAGGCAAGAAAGAAGACAGAAACTGAAGGCTGCATTAAAGGTTTCTGCTGGTCTCAAGGGTAGGATGCAGAAGAAATTGTGTAAGTGGCTATGGTAGTGCTGTGCCTCACTCTATCAGCTTCCTCTGGGCTGTAAAAAACCAGGTGTGATCTTTTCTGTTGTTAGAAGAAATACCCTCCACCATACCAGCTAAGTACAGCCTGCATTGCTGCCTGTTGGCCTCCAAGGTCAAGGAGGTGGCAGCATGGGATACTGGCTGGTGGCTGGGGTGGCAACTGTCGCAGCCCTGCCCGTGTCCCGACTGCCCAGAGGGAAGGCTGGGCATCTCTGTTGGGATCGGCTTCCTTCCCTCACAGTGCTGCAGAGCTCTGCCCAGGGCTGCTCCCGTGAATGCACGGCTGCAGGTAGACAGTGGGAATGGGAAGAGCTGCTGAGACATTAGTGGAATTCCATCCTAAGCCTGTACAGACACACCTGCGATCCATGGGAGCTGTTGCCTCTCAGCCTCGTGCCCAGCTGGCTTTCCAAACCGGGGCTTAAGCAGGTCCCCGTGTTCGATACAAGCTCTTAATCAAACAGTTTGTCTCAGCTGTTTGGACGAGGAGAGGCACTTTGAAGGTTGTCTCATTCTCTTCCTAGAGCAAACCGCAGCCAGTGTTAAATAGGCAAGAGCCAGAGTGAATCCATGCTAATTGCAGCCTGCGGGTTCTTGGCCAGTTTTGGCTGGGCAAAGCTGGCTATCTTCTGCACCGCTGGGAAAGGATCTATCTACACAAAGAAGGGGTGAATCTCTTTAATGGTGAAAGATCTGATATGCCAGAAAGAGCTTAAAATTTTGCTACAAAAATTGCATGCCTGTTTCCTGGCTGTAAAGGCAGATTTAACAGAGTGGGGACTACAGCTCTAGCCTTTAAATGTAACTAGGGCAGCAAAAATGCATTTCGTAATCCTTTTGTTTGAGAATTCTTTCCTTTGCTTCTGCTTGTTTTAGGCAGCATGTGCTGGATACGTGATGCAAAATACTTGTCATGCGCAAATACGTAGAAACTGGATACTGTAGCTAAAAGAGCAGTCACAAAAGAGAACGATCCTAGTGCAAGTGAGCTCGCGTGTGCTGTGACAAGCAGCTCCTGCAGAAGCTGTCCTCAAGGTGCTTCCCTCCACTTCTGAAACAAAATTCACTGTATGGGGTAGTGGGTAGCCCTCGCCTTTGTATCAGTACAAGTCTCAGAGCAAACCCCGGACTTTGCTGTCTCAGGCTGAAGCCCTGTATCGTTGCCTCTGCAAGCAGCTGAGTCTAATTTCACTTTACACCAAGCAGACCAAAAATCCCATTTGAAAGGTGACAGGCCAGTGCATTAAGCAATTGCACCACTGGTGGGGTTAAGGTGGATAAATTATATAAGACTAGAGTCTGACACTAAAAAATACCAGCTGGATCAAGGACATTTCTATCCATTCTGGCTCATTAGACTTAGGACAACAAGGTCAGCTATGTTAAATTTAATCACAGGGCTTCCTAGAGGGTATGGTAAATGTGTTGGCTAATTTTTCATACCATATTCTAGATAATATATCACCCACAGCTTGAGAGGTAGCTTGCTTGTGTTTAAAGTATCCACTCTACTTATGGCCAGTTAAGACAAATCTGTATTGTTTTTCAACCAGGATGAGCCAAATTAATCACAAGTATTTACCTCCTTCCTCCCCTATTAAAAACAGAGGGGTTGTAGTTCATGTATGTTAGCACTCAGTTTGGCATCATCTTTTTAATGGAAAAATAAACTGAGCTGTCTATTCTAAATTGAATCAGGCAAAATAAATAAGCAAACAAGATTTTTCTTTGCTGTAGGTACAGAGACCATGTCCGGAATGCAGAAGGCTAATTAGTTTTAAACTCTTTGGGGAAAACACTGTCTTTTTGTAGTCTGTTTGTAAGGTCCCTAGCACAGTGGGGATCTGTTCTATTACTACAGCTTCCCTGCACTACAGTAATAAAAATAATAATACTGTGAAAGTTATTTAACATTGAGTCTTCTTAGATGAACTCCTCCTTGCCTCTGGAACATCCACTGGCCCTCACAGAACAGTGCCATGCATGAAAAGAAGAAATGGAATGAAAAACTTCTATGCCACTGATACAGCTCTTGGGATGCACAGCATCTTGTAATAATTAGGTATAAAAATAATATGATAAAGCAGAGGTAGGTAGTACCCTCCCTCCCCTCTGCTGTCAAACATTGCCCTGGAGCAAACAGTGCGATGTCACGCTAGAGTACCATTTTGTTTCGCTACTGTCAGTCCAGGACTTGCTTTTGTGGATTTTCCATTTCTAGGAACCATCATTTCTCCATTTCTGGTTGCCTTGCTGGCAATCTTTCTGCTCATTTGAAGGTATCCCCATGTGAGATGGTGTGCTGGTCCCAGTCACCAAAGGAGCACATGCCATGTGACAGAGGTCCTGCCCAGGGAAGCACGCACTGCAGCTGCTGCACCTGCAGCTAGTGCGTGCTGGTGAAAGGGTCAGCTCCCTCGGTGCGCTGAAGCAGGTCTAAGCTAGGCTGCAGGTAATGCCTCTAAACTACTTATTCTCTTGAGAAGTGTTGGAAAGATGCTCTCGGGACTTCTGCAATGGCAGACAACAGCACTGACACCACGCTATGCCGAAGCTTCAGAAGGCTGCACTTTTAATATTAGGTGATGGTTTAGCACCAAATTGCATGCAGGTTGCTTTATCTTCGCAGGTATCTCAGTGGTCTGCTTGGGCATCACCACATCAGAAAAGCATCAACTAGCGAAAAGCCAAGCTCAGCTATCAGCAATACTATATGAGATACTATAATTATGACCTTGTAATTAATTGTCCATCTTAGATACTCTGGCACAGTAACTAGCAGTTAGGTAGTTTCTTATGAGTGCTACTGAATTTTTCAGTAGCATTAGGTGAGATTTGAAGCCTGACTATGCACTGCTCTGCGATTTGCTGAATTATATACACCAGGATGAGTGAGTATTAAAATGCTAAAAATGTGGTTTAGTGGGACTTGACATTCACCTTCAGCCCTCTATTTCCCTACTGGCAGGTAAAGAAAAACAGCTTGCTTTAAGGTCCGGTGATTAAGCCTTTGTATTTGTATCACTTTTTCCTGTGGAAGTCCTCACAGCATGCAGAAAATCAGGGAGATAACTTGACCACAGGTAATAAGGAGACCTTCAGAAGATTCACTCCTTGGTTCCCATCAGCTGTAAATGCAGGCACTGGAAGGTGCTTTCCGTTGGCAGTAGAGGAAGGGAAGAGCAATAGCATATCCAATTAAAAGAACAAAGGACCATTTAGGCAAGCTGAGCCAGGGAACCTTTTGATGCAAAGCTCTACTGCACTACCAAAGCCAAGGCAGCAACGCTGATTTACACCAGCAGATGAATATCAGACATGAGTTAGAATTTTGCCCAGACCATCTGTTACAAGATCTCTATGCTTAAAGTTCCCTGGGGTTCTTTAATGACTAATACTCAGCTTATTCATGGGTTTTATGCCTACTCCAAAAGACAACACACCGCGGGGTTTACAGAATATGGATACTCCTAACCTCATGCTGAGGTGTTGATTCATTACAGATTTGGCAGAGTATTGATTCATTTCACTGAATAACCAACAACTTTTCTTTAAGCACTCTAACATTTCCTAGGGTATCTACTGTCCAAATACTTACCTATTTTATTAAAAAACTCCTATCAATTTTGGAGTCCTGCAGATGAAGACATGCCAGGTTTAATTCATGAACAAAAAATGTGCATAAACAACTCAATTCCAAACACTAAAAAATGGATTAAAACCTTGTGTTGAATAGATACCACAATTTTAAACTACTGAAGGCATTTTACTGTTCAGTATGCCAAGTTCTAGTACAGATTTGAGCTGATGCACAAAAGAAGTTTGAAATACACTTCATTTCATATAAAAGAGTCATTATAGTTCTGGGGTATCATGTCCTCCACATGGCACATATTCTGGTTTAGACTCTTCGAAATAACTGTGGTGAAGACGACAGAGAATCTGTCTTTCTATCCAGAATGCCTGCAATAATTTGCAAATCCGGGGAATCAGTCTCACTTACTAAAGCATTGTTTTAAAGGTATTAGCACACACCACACACACATACACACCACCACCCCCTGTTTATTTCTGACTGAGGCGCTGAGTTCGTAACTACAAAAGAATGTGTTGCGTTACAAATTGTAGTGAACCAGGCGAGTCATGGGATGGTTGCAAATGGACAGCAGGCATTGTAAATGCTCTATCAACCGACGTCCCTGCAATTTTAAGGCTTGTTCATGACTCTAACCAAATGGATCGATGGTGTCAGTTCACTTATTGGTAGGCATGTGTCCAGATCCACTGTCATCATCCTTATGGTGCATCTAGTGAGTGGATTTCACTTCTGCCTGAAAAGAATCTGCCTGTCTGCAGGCGTGACACCCGTTTTGTAGTCAGTCGTTGGCAGCTGATACACAGCCCTCTCATGGACCTTTTCATTTTCTCTCAATTAAAAGTCAAGCATATAGTATAGATATTTTTAACGGAACAGAGTTCAGTGTAGTCTAGCAGGCTTTTTTAATATTTTTTTTTTTTAAGGGATAGATGGAAGGCACCAGATCATATAATGGGAAGAATGCCCTTTCTCCCCATTACCTCCCAGTCATGGGATCTGACACTGAGGCTGGGACAGGGGTTTTACGTGCCTTCTGTCATTCTGTGCAGCCTTCTGAAAATGCATAAATGCTTTCCATGGCAGCTCAAGAGAAAAAGTTAAGCAAGGGTCTGTGCCCAGAAGAAGAACCCAGTACAAGGTTGTATTCAAGGACTTCCTTCAGGACACTGGGACAAGCTGCATTACTTGGAGATTGTCATGGCCCATCCAGATGTCTGGTCATTGACACAACACCTGGATTGGCAACATCTGGTAAACTCATCAACAATCTCAGCGTTGAGGCTTATGAGTGAGCAAACACAAAGATGGTTCATTTTCTCATACCCACAGGAGGTTTGGGGCATATCAGCAAGGTAATAAGTCAGTACAACTGTCATTAATGTTATATCTACTTTTAGAATAAGAATAACTTTGCAGATCTATCATTCCACGGCTTTGTGTTTAAGTCATGCTGATCCCCTGGCCCATCAAGGAAAGAGCCATGTCCTTTGTATCTTACTGATGAATCCTCACTGAATTTAATGGGGCAGAGCCTTGCTGGTGTTTAAATCAACACAGCAAGAAGACTCTTTGCTAAACACAGTGCTCTGCCGTGTAGGATCATGTGGATCAGTTGGGAGGAGGAGGAGACAGACAGGGTAACCTCAAAAGCAGATTAAAATAAACACCATAATATAAGTTTGCAGAATCTTGACTGGTACCTGTTCTTCTCCCTAATGTTTTCTTAGATTTCCTTACAGTTTTGGGGGAGAAAGAAAGGGAGATAGAAAGCACCCATGCTTCCTTTCCTGTACGCAGGCAGCAGTTTTCTGGAAGGCCATTAGGATGGTGCACGGCAGTGTGAGCTCCCCTGCCTGAATTTAAAGACTCAGTTGATGATCTCGAGGCAAACTTAAGGCCACTCCAAATAAAGTGTGTGCATGTGTATTTGTACAGTGAAAAATGTCAGGGTTTTGTGCTAACAGCATTTTGCTTGATAGATCCTTCACAACCTAAGTACTGAGGCCAGTCCCCATTGTGCTTTTCATTTCCTTGCTTTCTGTTTTCTTAGGAGAATTTTTCTTTTATAGAATATTATTTTTCAGTTCTAATTTTCAAAGGCACTCACTGTGAGGAGCTTTTCTCTGCTAACACACTTGTGGGGGGCCTTTGGCTTTCATTTAACATTCCAGCTAGGTTTCTGGGGCATAGTTTTAAGTGCAGAATCCCCCCAGGAATAACAAATAATCCATTTTGTCCCCTTTAACATTTGTTGTATGCTTCCTTACTTTCAACCAAGCAGACACATTTAGTGACCATCACCAGCTACCTCTGTCAGCAACTCCTCCACTCCCAAACACAGAAAGTACAAAAAACAGACTTCGCTTCAGAGGTGGCAGTGGTGGGGGAGAACAACCCGAGGAACGAGGAGCGGTCAAGCCTGTTATTGCCAAAACACAAGAATTCAAGCCAGTGCTCAATGAAAATAAACAGGCTGTTGAAAAAGAAGGTGAAAAGTGAATCAAAGTTCTGCTGCCTCAGGGAAAATAACCTCACCGTTCACTTCATCATCTAAGCCTCTCCTCAGGACAGCACTGAGGCAAGTATGTTCATCCTCACTAAGTGGAGCACCTAAACATACGCTTAGAGATCAGCAAACATGCAACTTAAGGGATTTGTTTGAATTGCATACTAAGATAAAACTCCTTTAAATTTTTTTTATTGTTTAGTCATTTTTTCACTAACCATCTTAGGAGACAATGCCCTCTGTGGCACTTAACCCCTCCTATTTGTTGCTTATTCTGGTCACCTATGGAAAATTCACCCGCGTGCCTGCCTGCCCTCCTCCTCCCCTGACCACACAACACCCGTCAGATATCAAACCTGCCCATGTAATTGTGCCATCTGACTCTGAGTCTCCCTTCATGTGCACCAAGAGTCACCCAAGCACAGCTGCTGAAGGGTAAGGCAGTGTAAAAATAGTAGAAAACACTAAAACAAGCATAAATACAAGCCCCGGCCTCTCTTTACCACTTGCACCCTGTGTAATCATTCGCACCGCCACCACATTAAATACATACACTTAACACTGTTTCTGCGAGCTCCGCTCTGAATCACTGTGCAGGGATGCAAGTGACAAAGTAAGGTATAAGGCTGCGAAAAGAATAATAATCATGAAGTCTTGATCTATTCCTGCTACCTGCTGCACATTACTCTTCTTCGACAGAACCGCTCTGATCTACAGCTGGGTGAGAAAGGTGCCGGCTGGAAAAGCAGCAGGTTCGACGGGCAGACGCTTACCCCTCTGCACCCGCGGTGCAGCCCCTTCTCCGAACCGCTGCAGAAGCAGAAATCTGTGTGTGGAGGAGGGGACAATGCCCTCCAATACCTGGGGCTGAAGTCAGAATTTGAGGTAAGTGGGTTAGCATGCAGCTGACGCTAAACAGGTACCTCAAAAGCATCACGCTTTGTCTGCAGAGGGATTAGTAGGGTTTGGGCAGGTTCACCTGTGTTTTGCTACTTGGGTGTCTTTGGGCACATGGTTACACCCTGGTTACAAGTGGTGTAACTCTGGCAAGTCTGAGGGGGATTTCCTTTACCTGGCATGGAGGGCGTAGTGGTGAGGTAGGACAAGGTGCCATCCCCCCACGTTTCCCCAGACTCATCTTTATCCAGCTGGAAATTCTGAGCTAAAGCAGCTGGGGGTCTTAGGCCATTTTTCTGTGGTTTCTGGACACCCACAAATGTTTGCTAAACATCTGGAAACATGGGGCTCTTTCGGCTTATGCATGTGCACAGGTCAGACCAGCTCTAAAGGCATACACAGATCAACATGCCCATGTTAATGTACCCAGTGGACCCAGAGGCTCACCACTGGTGTGGGAAAAGGAGAGGAGGGTCTTGCATTTCTCTCCAGAAAAGCCCAGTAAAAAGAGAATATTTTGGCTGTGATGTTAGAAGAGCCACTGTGCTTGCAAAGCCTCTGCCAAAGCTGCGCAGCAGGGCAGCCCCTGCGAGCAGGGAATATTGCTCCTGTGCTCCAGACAGCCAGGTTCCAGAAGCTTTGCTTCCTGACACAGTCTGTTCTGCAGCATCCCTGAAGAGCAGATTTCTGCTACTTTCACGTCATGCTATATGCAGATATGTGGTTTATTTGAGATCAGTCGAGTTGCAGTTTATATTGGCCATATCAAAATCAGGTGCAGGCTTATAACACCCATGTGTGGGTGTCTGACCTGAAAACAATAATAATAATTAAAAAAAACAACCCCAAAACCTACTTGCCTTATCAAGTCGGTGTGCAAAAGTAAAACCATCAGGTAGGGAACACTGCTCGTGGGTGACGATCACAAAACTGTGCCAGCATCAGGTGGCGCATTGTGCTGAAGCCCCTGTAACAAGCGTGCTGTCAGCAGACACAACTGAAGAACTATAATTGCTTGGTTTTCCTCAAACTGTGGCCTCTGCCACCGAAAAAAGTAAAACCTTTGTTGAGTGTAGGGTATATTGTGGGTCTGCAAAGCCTGTATTATAGAACAGCCTCCAACCGAAGGAAAACGATAGATCCTCTAACTCCATTCCACTTGTGGAGCCCAAATGCCTGCAAGGAACCCTTCGATATTTGTGCTGTTGAGCAGAGAAGTGTTGTTAACAAACGCTCAAATGAAGGTGAGGCACTTTTAAACAAAATGTGTCACTAATCACCACCCCCTGACAAAGTCATCTTACATGCAGCTCATTTCTTTAAAACCTTACCCAAAAGTATTTGAACGTTTTGAGGAGCGACACAAGGACAGCTGCCCAGAAGCTGTGGGCAGGACACCTTTCTCTGGGCATGACCTCCGCATCCTCTCCTCGGGGCCAAAGGTATAGATTTTGCACAACTAAGACAAAGGCAGTGATCTTACCTGGCATAACATATCAGCTGAGCTGGTTTTCTCTGGGTTTTTTTCTTAATTTTTTAATCAGGTTAGTTTTATTTCCCTGCTTTCCCTTTAAAGCCTTGCTGTGTTGCTCTCTGGGCTGGAAATCCATAAAGTTGTCTCATCACCACCATATTTCAGAAAGTAACTCTCTTCTTTCACGACGTAAAGCCTTTAGGTTTGTCCCTGGGAACCACATTTCTAGCAGATACCTTGGCAACAGACAGTGCCTTGGTCTGATCCTTATAAGGCTTTAATCAGAATGATTTTTGAAAACATGGATTAAGCTCCATCTATGCTATAAAGAAACCATTTTTCATTAAGCCATTTTCAGCCAAACTGCATTCACTCAGGACACTAAATCATGCAAACAGAATATAAATCACTTAGAGGCTTTATAAATCATGTTGGTCACTGATAAAAAAAAAAAGAAAATGATTAAAGTATTCATTTAAAAATGAGCTTAAAAAAAAAAAACACCAACAAACCACTTCCTGCATCTCCATTGCCCAGTGCTGTGTTATTTAACTGGGCTGAGACCTACGTAAGGCAGCAGGTTTTCAAAACTGATGTAAAAATTGCTTGAAATGGTCAGGAATTTTTGGACTAAACTTTTCTTCTCCCTCCACCCACAATGGAAAAAAAAAAAGCAGTCATCTGTCAAAACTGAAATTGATTGATGGCAAAGGTTTGTTTTCAACAAATCTCTCAGCTTTAAAAAAAAAAAATCAAAAGAACCTTTGAATGATTAAGAACTGCTGTTTTGACATTTTTTAAAGTGAAAAGTTTTATTGTCTAATCGAAGGAAACAAGCAAAAACCCCACGTTCCTTTTGTACTAAAAAGAGGCAAACGCTTAGAAAGGTCACAAGCAAAATATACTCTTTGAACATTATTAAAGTAAAATATTTAGTTTGGCCCCATCTTGATTTTATTTTGGAGATTTTCATCCAAGTTTGAAAAGGACCTTTCCTCCCTGGTGGGACACAGGAAAAATACTGGAATTCCTGAAAACACTGACAGGGTGAGGAAGCTCATTGCCATCCAGGTTCAGTAGCTCTTTCTCTCGCTCCAGTTGCACTGGAAGGGTATCAAAGCCATCTGTTTGTAGGCTCACTCTGAGATGGCTGAAAAGTAGAAATGAAGTTACTTGCAGGCTTTAATTCTCAATGCCCCAGGGATGGGCAGGTAAGATCCCAATCACAGAAAGTCATATCCTCAGCTTGGGTCAACCAGAGCAGCAGCTGGGCCAGTCTAGGGGTCAGGCTTTATCTTAGACCCATCACGTACCGGCACAAGCACCTGCTACGGTGACAAATCAGGCTCTATGTCTAAATGCAAACGTGAACTATATTGGCTACGGTGCTACCTGTGTTGGCCACTGCTCTGCTAAGCATGGGGTTTTTTTCCCATTAAGGTACCTTCTGAGTCCATTTTAAAGAGAAACTAACAAGTCAGCCACTGATTTACCATGGGACCCATTAGCAGCAGGCATTTAAAACTGCAGACCATTTACTTTAGTGTATTATGGCCCTGCTGGTATCAATCACCATAACATCACAGACATCAGCAGGGCTGCACCAATTTATATGATCTGAGGATCTTCCTTCTTACCTTTTCCAAGGTATTTGCAGTAATTCAGCCTTGATGCTGAGAGTGGTTATTTGCAGCTGGACCCCTTGTAGAGCCCCAGTGAAATAAAATTAGGTGAAGCAATTTCTAAGGCAATTTAAGGCCATTAAACGTGACCGAAAAGTGATTAACATTGTTTGTGTGATTTACTGCCCTGGCTGAGCACTGTTTGGTTGAAAATGACTTAGTCAAAAATGCTTTTACATGCAGTCGGGAGAGGACTTAATCCATGCTTTCAAAAACACCGATTTTAGCCAAACGTGGAGGGTCAGACACAAACACTCTGATCGTTACCACAGGAGCGGTCGGAGGTATCCCTCTATGGAAGAAACACAGCTCTCATTTCACATCTAGCCCTGACACCAGCAGGTCTCCATGCATAAACTGCGATGCAGTCTCAGGGTGTTCCTAAGAAAACCCCTCCATTTCTGCAGCGAGGTTTCCTTCTGGCGGGAGGCGGTTTGCAACGCAGAAATGGCCCCACAGCCGCCGGTTTGGGGAATCGCTGCGGCGCATCATAAATGTCCCCGTTCCCTGCGCCGGTGGCCTCCCCTCCCCCGCCTTCCCAAAAGGAGAAACTCACTTTGGAGCATGCCTACATGTACGGCTCCCTATCACAGACAAAGAAAATGCCTGAAGTGTCAGAGGCAATATTCACAATGCTCTCTAATCCAAATACTGATTCCCGACAGCGTCCCTGTAACGGTTTCACCCAGCCAGCAGCTGAGTCCCACACAGCCGCTCGCTCACCAGGCGGGATGCGGGGGAGAATCGGGAAAAGGCAAAACCCATGGGTTGACATAAGAACAGTTTAATAATTGAAATAAAGTAAATAAAAATAACAACAATAATAATTGTAATGAAGAGGAGTGGGACAGAGAGGAATAAAACCCAAGGGGAAAAAACCCAGACAAATTATGCAAAACACAATGGCTCACCGCCCGCTGACCGATGCCCAGCCAGCCCCCGAGCAGCGATCGGCAGCCCCCAGCCAACTCCCCCCAGGTTATATACTGAGCATGACGTGCCATGGTATGGAATAGCCCTTTGGCTGGTGCGGGGCAGCTGTCCTGGCTCTGCTCCCTCCCGGCTCCGTGTGCCCCTGCTCCCAGCAGAGCCTGGGCAGCTGAAGGGTCCCTGGCTTAGGGTGAGCACTGCCTAGCAGCAACTACAGCATCACTCTGCTATCAACATTGTCCTCATCCTAAACCCAAAACACAGCACTGTACCAGCTACTAATAAGACAATTAATTCTATCTCAGCCGAAACCAGGACAGTACCTCTGTCACTTTTTCTTAAATAGGTACGAGAGGGGTGTGCAGAAGAACCTTTGGAAAGCTGCTTCTAATTGCTTAGGTTGTGCACCAAATTAAAAATCATCTCATTCAACAATTCGCTGGCCTAGATTTGTTTGCTCCCACTGCCAGATGCAACTTAGTGGCACCTGCTCACCTTCTGATTCAGAAGTGAGCTGGCAACACCTGTTCTGATTTAATTTGATGAAGGTAAATCACTGCACGTCCCCTAGCAGCAAGGATCCATTATCGGTAACTACATTATCTGCAGCGTACTAAACATTTGCTCTGAACACACTTACAGGAAGATAAGCAAAATAACAGGAAGCATCTCAGTAAGCAGTTGCCAATCTAAATTTTTCCCTTTCTAGGAGCACCTAGCTGTGTGGGCAGGAGGGAGGAAGAGTGAGTTTACCATCAGGCTTTTGAAACCTGTAGATGAATGCAGTTAATAAATCTGCATTAATGGATGAGGACTTGTAGCTCCACTCAAGAGGACATCTGCAGGAGGTGGAGGACATATTTTGGGCTGCAAGAAAAAAAAAGTATGCTGAACAGTTGCAGCTGTGAGAGAGCAAGCTGGTGCGGTGTGTGAAGGTGGGGTATCTATCCAGAGCTGCGTAAGTGGGAAGAGGAGGTGGCTCCTTCGGGCTGCGGGGCACACAGCCACACAGCTCGCTGCTTTTGCATCGGTGGGTTGCAGGACCATTGTGATCTTCCAGCTGCTGCTGGACTTCTCGTAGGGATTTGAGGAATTCAAAAGAAATGTCATGACAGAAATAAAAACTGGTTTTGGAAACGTAGGAAAATAGACCCAAAAGGTCCTCTGAAGGGAAATGCAGATGGTTTGTGAAGATGACAGGCAGAGCATTTGAACAGATTTTCTTCTCAAGTCTCCCAAAGTCTGCAGCAATGCACAGCTAATGCATTAGCAAGCAGTGAGGCTTGCCTCCCCTAGCCCAGCCCTTCCCAAGCAGGAACTCTCAGCGCGCTGCTGCTTCTCCCTCTCCCTCACACCGCCCAGCCCCAGGAACGCCCAAGTCCCTTTCAGAGCCAAGTACATCACAGTTCCCACTCTTCACCCGTTCGCCAGCAAACCCTGCCTCATATTCTGCCTCAAACCCCATCCCAAAACCAGACAACTAAACTAAAACAACAGAACTAAAAAGTAGGGAGTGGAGGTGTTTGCTCAGAGCCACGTCTCCCTCAGGACCTCAGTGCAGCATCCACAGGCATGCTGTGCTGCCAGCGCTTAACAGTCCCTAGACCTCATTTTCACTCTTGTTTCTACAGCAGTCCCAAAGACCTTCATCTGCACCAGGACATACCAGGAGGCAGTGCCATTTTGCTTGCTGCTCACTACTTCCCGTTTGACTCAGCTACCACCATCTTCTTCTTCTTCTTTTTTTTTTTTTAACAGCTCAATTTTGCAAAGCTCAACAGTGAAACTGCAACAAAACGTAGTTCACATAAGGGGAGAACTACCTCAGAGGCATTAAGAGAGAGCAAAAGCTTGCATCAGCTTTTGCGCAGGCACAGCAGCTGACATATGGCACAATGCAACTAGCAACCAAACCCAGAGCTATTTGGCAGTGACCTACACATCTGCTGGAGTAAGAACCATGGCCTCAGGGCACAGTTCAAGCCGAGCTAGTCTGAATGAGAAAAAGCAACTTCCCCATTCTTTCTTACGGTGCATCCATCTGTGGCGCAGCTAATATTGGGAATGGGTCCATACCTATTATAAGACCCTATGTTATAAAACAGACGTCTAAAATAACATAGTGGGGCTCCCTGCCTAATGCTGGATTAAATTTACTTTGTGTGCAAGTGAAAAAGTTGGGGGTTTTTATTTTATTAATATTTTCCCCTAACTAGTAGACTGAAGATTCATTCTGGGATCCCACAAAAGCCAAACCTGAACACTTCTATTCTACATTTCTAACAAGAAACGTTGCTTGAACAAAAACTTCCCCCTAAGCAACACCAGATTGATACAGTGGGTTTGGGAACTGGGGAGTTAAAAAACAAATTTTTGTTGTAAAGGAATGAGGATTAGGATTTAGCAGTGGCCTGAAGGTGCAGAGTTAAAGAGAGGGGAAAATCAAGGTAATGAATCTGGGGAGCATGGAAAGAGGAATATGAATAAGGAACATGTTTTTTGCCACAATGAATTTAAGTGACTGGCAATGGTATCTGGAAAGGCAGACACTAGGGGAGCAGGCAGAGATGGGAAAGTAATTTGAAATGCATTGCCATAGAGATCTGAGATGTACTGATGCAGGGATAACACAAAGTGGATGTGAGAGAAGGGCTGTTGCGATACCAACGGGAAGCAAGAGGTAAGGACTGCCACAGGAGAGGAGGAGGAGTGGAGGTGATGGGCATATGGTGGGAAAAGGCTGAAGGAGGACAGAGATTTGAGAAGGAAAAGGTATCTCCAGTATTGAAAGCAGTAAAAAAGTTCAAGGATGAAATAACCAAAGCAGGCTAACCTCAGAGAGTGTTTATATAAAGGGAGCTCCTTGGTGCCTGGCTAGTATCATCAGGAGATGTAATTCAGTCCCAAGCTTTCCATCACAAAAGGGCTGAAACCGTAACGTATATTTTCCAATTATCACTTATGATCGAACTACAAGTAACACTTCCTTCCCCTGCTGAAAGACGCTGCAAGCACTAGTCAGGGTGTTACTCCATTCTCCTCTGAAATTGTAGTTCTCTTTCTCATGCAGTTCTGAGAGTTGAGGTTGTGGGTCAGGATAAAGGGGCAGGCCAACATGGGGGACACTGTTGTGGGTGTTTGCTACAGGCCACCTGATGGAAGAGCAAGTCAATGAGACCTTCTACAGAGCTGGAAGTAGCCTCATGATCACGGGCCCTGGTTCTCGTGGGAGACTTCAACCCCCTCGATGCCTGCTGGAAAGCCAGCACAGCCAGGCACACACAACCCAGGAGGTTCCTGCAGAGCGCTGGTGGACACAGGTGGTG
>JAVJGI010000014.1:120441479-120455458 GCA_035590275.1 Ibycter americanus
TGGACGCCATCCTGTGCAACCTGCTCTGGGAGACCCTGCTCTAGCAGGGGGTTGGACTGGATGGTCTCCAGAGGTCCCTTCCAACCCCATCCATTCTGCAGTTCTGTGACTGGCTTCTGGTTTCTTCAGGGTGGTTTGGGTTACTTTTCCTCTTTTCTTTATATGGAAGAAAAGTCTGTGGGCTTTGGCAGCTTGACTTGAGCAGGTTCCTCTTTTCTCTAAAGGACTTGCACTACTTCCCTGAGACATAAACGCAGTTCACACTGGGAAGCACATGCTAATGCAAAGCAGGATGAGAGGAGGCTGAGAACTCCCTTGCGATGGGGCGGCAATGACACAAGTGCAGGAAGCCGCCAGGAACTTCACAGGGTAAGTCCTAGAAGCAGAGTGAGGTAAGAGGAGTTGCTACTTCCAATAGTGTGAAGTCACTTGAAAGACGCAGACATTTCCAAATGGGGAACAATGTGTTCCTGGAGGGGAACGATTCACAGCAGACAGAAAGACTTCAGGAAGAAGTGAATTAATTTCCTTTGGGAGATATTTTCAGTGAAATTGGCCCAACTTCATAAAACCCAGGATGCTATGTTTTTTCCTGCAACAAATCTCCATCACACCAAATCAGTCAGACCTAAGACCAAGTAAGAAGTTACACTGCTAGGAGAAATATCCTGTGCTGGGAAGGCAGCTTCTAGGCCCCAAAGGACATCAAGAGAGTATAACTTAGTTGTGAACTCAGCCAATACATTAGTTTTTTGGGGCTAGTTCAGGAACACCCAAGTCAGCTTTCAGGAATTTCTGGCTATAAGCCCTGCTATTTGGAAGTCAGCAGGAAGAAAATAAAACAAAGAGTCTGCCACCTGATGAAAAAGGAATACCCAGAGCACTAATATGTAAAGCCCACTGCTCACCATGTAAATCCCAGCTCTGAAATGTGAAAGTTCACAGTCGCTTCAGAACATTGTGCAGAAAATCCCCAGAGTACTCCAAGGAAGAAGGGTGTGCGCATCACCAGCTCTCCCTCACACACACACACACGCACAAACACGCATTAACACAGGTTTGCACATACACACACTTTTGCTTCTTGGAATTGTAACAGGTATGAATGGTAGCAAACCCTAAATCCTTCACTGCAGAAGGGTGTCCGTGTGCAATGTTGAGCTACAGCACCTTTCAGTGAAGTGCTGGTTGGACACTGAGACATGAATAACGTTATCTGCTGCAGGGGACCTTAGGGAGGAGCCCATTACTCAGGAGTGCAGAGTCACTGCTTTTATCAATAATACCAAACACTCAGAGAGGACAGAGGTTTTCCCCATCCATCTCAGAGATGTAGGAAGGTGAGCAACCATCAGTACCATTTTACAGAGGCGGACATGCTCACAAATGTTGCCACGTAGGCTATCATTTGTGTATCTGGACATAAGAGGCAAGTCCAATTCACTAGGTCGTGTGCTTTCCACATACATCAGGCTTTCCTTCATGAGTCTGTAAAAACAAGCAAGGTGCCAAGTCCTCAACACCACCCCAATGCCCTCAGTGATTACAAGAAGGGGGTACACCTATTTTCATTTAATTACAGTCTGTTTCCTTCAGTGATGCTGGGACACTGGGTAAAAGACTGTTGTGCTGATCACCTTCTCCAAAATACTTGAGACACCCTGGAAAAGCTGCAATAAACGTGTCTCTTTGAAGGCTATAATAGCTCATATTACAAATACATTACAAATTTCATAGTAACTACACATATTACGTAATACAAGTCACTTCTACATCAGGTAAAGAAAGCTATTCCCATTATCAAGTGCAGGAATCTGATTCAATTTTTTACAACACAATGCTCTCCAGAGTGAGCAAATTCAGTTTGGCTTTCCACAGCATACAATTATAGGCTTCAAGCAAAAGAGTCTGATGAAGGATTCAACGGTATGTCTTTGTAAATTATACTCTGGGGTTTGCATTTTTCTCCCCATTTGATAGGGTGAGGGTAAAGAGGCAATTGCACAGACTGGGACACAAAGAAAACATTTCAGTAAAAAAATGCAATCCAAAAAAGTTCCATGATTCAGAGAGCAGGTGTGTTGCGAGAGGGAGTTGAACTGTGGCAGGCAAAATATCTGGGACAATTAAGGAACTGCAAGAGAATGAGGGAATGATCTAGCTATTTTTTGTGGGCTCCAGTTAGTAGGGTGCGATGCACTCTGGAGATGCGAGTGCACCCATCTGTTTCCAAATGACTATTTGATTCTGCAGCTGATAGAAAAGAAACAGACCCAGCCACCAAGAGGCTGGGCCACCACACGGGCTGCCACCATTTGCAATATTAATATATCTATATAGAGGAGTCCGCTCATTCAACATAACCGTCTTTTTCTTGATTAGTTCAGTCACTATCCAGGTTTTTCTCACTGTTTTTGTGTCTTTTAATCATGCTCACCCTTCTCTGCCCTGGCCTGACCTGGCTGTGTTTGGAGAACAAACACCTCTAAATCGTTTTTGCATTTGTACTGTGAAGCCTAACAAGCAGCTTCATTAAAAATCTAAGACATCATTAAGGTGCTGTTTCTCATATTGTCAGTTGTAATGGGGAACACAGAATGTATATTATGTTCCTTAGTTTTTCATTTGATTTCCCTACAGAAAGCAGGAGATGATAGGGAAGCAAGCAAAGCAATAAACAGGTGTGCTTTTTTTGTGGTTTTGTTTTTTGTTTTTTCATAGCTCTATGGTCTTCAGCCACCTGCTACATGCATCTAGTGATGTGCATTCCTTCCAGCCTCCCGATACCCGATACTCTAGAAATGGTGCCCACATCATCCAAATGGTCTATATTATTCTGTAACCATAAATTAACATTTCATCAGATGTGACCCTTGGCTAGATATGTCTCAACCTTTACACTGCATATCCCCTGCCTTTATCAATGCTATTCTAAAGGGCAGGCATATTCGATTTAATAGTCTTTTTACTTTTCCCTTCATTTTTCTGTCTTTTGTGACTTAAACAATCAATCTTATCTCTTTTCTCCCATTTTTTACTTGAGAACTTCTATTTTTATTCTTGCTCCTGCCTGTGTCTCCTTTGTCTCTAACAACCTGTCAGCAAATAGCATTTTCTGTGTTGACACAACTCTTTCCCTTCTGACGGCAGACCAGAGGCATTGGCATAACCTAGCTCTGCCCTGGAGTCAGGGGAAGGGGTTGTTGCCTCTGGGGTGGCGACTTGGAAACAGGTAAACTGCTCAGAGAACTGGGACTGCTGTGCTTGCACTGGTGCTTTGGGATGCTCTCCCAAATCCCAGCTACCTCATCCTCAAAACCCTCCCTGCATTTGGGTGTCCATCAGCTGGTTAGGATGGCACTGTATGATGATAGATTAGGATGCCAGGTTAGGGTGGCTCCTCCAGTGTGGCAGTAACACCTCCCTCTCCAATACTTGCTTGCACACACACGAATTCAATTTCTCTCACAGATGCCCCTGTGAGCAGGGAACTATTGCTGCTGATCATGAGATGCAGGATCCCAAAGCAATTCCCCAGTTTAAAGCCCATCATGATACAAGTGGTAGAGGCCAGCTGAGGTCCTTGCAGCTTGCTGGAAATGTGACTCAGCTCACCCCTAACCCCACCTCCCCTCTCCTCTCCGGCTGTACACACAAAATGGCATGGAGAGAAACCCCCCGAGGCTCTGGATGCTGAATGGTGCTTCCCACGCTGGTCACCTTCACTCCGCAGCACAGCGAGCCAGCACGGCGCTGAGTGATGGAGAGCTGTTGCTTTCATGTGTGTACCAAAGACACTGCTCAGATGAAGAGTTGAGAAATATGATTTCTCCATCCCTTTTGTTTGTACTTTCTCCCCTTAACAAAAAAGGGTCATTTCTGCAGCCAGTAGGGATTTTATTGTGGAGCTCATCAGTCACAATATGGCTTATAAACACAAAATGCCAGCACAGATCTGTCAACTCTCTTCCTTGCCACATGACACCTACCTCTCTGCTCCCTCCCCACCAGTCCCCTGCCTTTTCCACTCTCCTGTGTCTCCAGGCCAGCAGTACACTCACTGCCAGCGCTGTGCCAAAGCACTCCTCCAGCTGTGGCTTCCCTCTGCGCCAGCTTTGCCTGGTGTCTCGCTGCTTCTCCTGCCACCCCTCCGGAGAGAGTATTAGGAGGGGGTCACACCACCCAGCAGACGCTGCTGGAGGCAGGGACGGGGAGCACATCATCCCAGAGGACTCACCAGGCTGCACCTCATCCTTCTGGGTAGCAAAAGATATGTCAGGCTTCCTGTGACTTAAATCTGCGTGGAGTATTCCAGTCCCCACAACGAAAACCCAGGGCAAGGACTGGTGGTGTCAGTAAAGCTGCCTCCTTGCTCCAGGGATTAGGCTATAGGGCAAAGAAGGGGGCTGTGTTACCCCACACAGGGTAACACATACATTCCGTGCCAGGGAGTCACCCAACATCCCAGCAAAGCCTGTCAAGTACCAGGTCTTCAAGAACACTAATAGGTTGTGCAGTGCTTCACGGGAGGGTGTTTCAGCAGAAACTCCTCTATGGCTCCATAACATATTACTGAACTTTAATTCTGTTTGGGCAATGGTTGTTCTCAGGAGTGGGTGCAGCTTGGCTTGGATGAGAATAGGGAAATCCCTTTTCTTCTCTAGCCTCTGCTCTGCTGGGTCATGTCACAGACCACGGGGTGGGATGCGGGACTGTGAAGAGGAGGACCGAGCCCTTGCTTGGCTGCTGTGCTGCCACACTGCTTGTCTCTGGCTGCCCACACCTGGGATCGAGCAGCAGCAAGAAGCCTCTCCCCATACATGCACAAGTGCTGTTGCAGGAGCCTGAAGCTCTCACAGTTCAAGCCTTTCTACCACTTTCTCCTCTTCTCTTCCCCAGGTAAACCTAGGCCTGATTTATGCAGAACTAGGAAAGCACAGAAGTCAAAACACAAAAGCACAGGCAGGTTTTACTCAGAGGATACTTCTGGATCTTTAGAAATCCCTGGTTTATGTCAAAACCCCCGTGCTCTCTCACTGTCCACCTTCCTAGATCAAATTTCACAAAGTTTCAATATATTTCCAAACTCATTTTTTTCCCTGTAAGCCTGTCCTGCTGAGGTCCTGTGATCTGCACCGTGAGCACTTCTTTTAAATCCCACCACGGCCACTCCAAGCTGATGTGGGATCTTCTATCAAACCGATGTACTGAAAATCTGGAAAGAGCCAACAGTGCCCATGTGCAGCCCCCCTGAACCCACTCCTGCACTGTGCCATTTTATGTAGAAGAGCTGTGTGCCAAGGAGAGGGGATGTCAGGTGGTGCAGAACTGGTTACACAGCAGGTAAAACAGCAGAACATTCCCCTGCTGGTAAGGAGATCTACCACAAGGAGAGGTCATTCACTTCTGAAGGAGACAAGTAAAGCTGGGTGAACAATCCAAGCGTATCTCGGGAAGCTTCCCAGAAGTCCCACATTTCATTCATCTCAGACCCTTAGCAAGTCTAACTTAAAGATGTTAAATACCTTAAAAACCAGGACTAAGCTACCTCCAAAAATACATTTCTATCACGTTCTCCCTCAGGCAAGACATTACTGACAAGAGATTTCACATGGAAAAAATTAAGTTCCACTTTCCTGTCCCACTCCCATTCAGTTCAGACTCCCCCGCTTCCCAGGGGATGCAAACAGCTCCTCTTCCTCCAGGAATATCTGAACTCAAAGAGCTCCTTTGTCTCACTGCAGGCTTTGGGTAAGGATCCCACCCTCACCAAATTCAAAAGCTTCTGTTTACGACTTCCAGCATGAGAAGGTGGTCTCCATGTTTAGGTCTAACAAGCCTATATTTTTCTGTGAAAGTAAAGAAACGTAGCTACCACTGGGTTAAGGCTGTGACTCTGCAAATTAATTCATGTAGCTAAATCTGTCTGCATTCCCTAACCATCCATAAAATGATGGCCTAAACACTGAATGCAAAAGTTGCCAAGAAAGCACATTTCTCTCATTCTTATTTGGACCTCCATGTGTACATCAGTAGAAGATTAGCTTATACATCGTACATCATGTTTCAGTTCTTTCACACACATTAAAAAAACCGCAAAATGCCCTGTTTAAATATTTTCTTAACTGTTAAAGGGGATTTCTTTTTATAGCGCAGATAATTAAGTATTGAAGATGTAGTGATCTATTTGATACAGAGAGAATAAAAGGTTTGAAGAATTTTAAATAAAAAAATATAACCCAAACCCTATCTGAACTGACTACTGTACACTTTGAAATATAAGGCTGATATTTTATCCCCATTCCTACAAACTCTTCCAGTTAATGGCTGTGCATATTTATATCGCTTAAATTACTTTCATTCCCTCATATTGTTCTATGAATATAAGAGAAATTTATGGGGGATTAAAAATTATGAAAATAAGACTTAGAGTCGAAGTTTGTTCCCTAGTCCATCTAAAGAGCTCAGGCATGCAACATTTTGCCGGGTTATAGTGCACTGCATTTCTTCTTATTTCAATAACAATAAAAAAGTGATTTGATGAAAAAGGAGAATTTTCCTGCAGCTTCTTTCTAACTTTCTGTGTAGCCTAATCACTTTTTTTGTATGTAATATAAAAGGGATTTGGACTGTACAGAAACATATTGAGAGACAAAATACCAGAGCGTGGTATCTGCAGAGCCATCAGGTACCTGTTATAGCCATCAACTCAACAAATCACTTAAATGTGCCTATTCTTAGCACTGGTTGAAGCCCTATAGGGCTTAAGCACGTGCTTAATGGTTTGCTGCATTAAAACTTGGACTAAGTAGTAATGACTGTGTTTTAATTTGGTTTCTTGCTGCTACCATTGATAAATATACTTGTCACTGCCTCTAGTAACAGTGCGCGCTGCACTGTGGCCTTAAAAGTTACTCCACACGTAGAAATCCCACTGAAGTGCATTAGTAAGTGCTTCTTAAAAGGAGCTAAATAAATATCCTTGTTCTTGTTAGCTTCAGTGACATTGCTTGTTTGCATTTTCAGCTGCAATTTTGCTAACTTCTTCCCGCATCCTTGGGATGCTGGGCGGGTCCCAAGAGCAGGTTAGGATGTTACAGGAAGGTGGTGGTTGTGTTCACCAAGCTGGAGCACAACGGTGGCCACCAAAGGAAAGGTGAGAACAGGACACTGAGGCCAAAGGATGGAGGGAGTAGTTGGGAGGAGAGGAAGGTCTGGGAAACAATTGTGTGAAGTGCTCACAGAACCAGTAATACAGGCTTAACTTCCCGAGCCACAAAGCTGAAGAGGGTTTGACAGGTAAAACAGGTTTTATAACCAGTCCTGAAGGCAGGTCATCATGTGAAACAAGAAGAAAGCTCTTCAGAGATGTTTTATTTCCTAAGCTCCTTCCCTCTCATCCATACATCCACAGACCAGATATTTTGTGAGATAAATATTTTTTCAGCTAAGGGTAGATCCAGGCCTCTCGCTGCGCCAGCATTTTGCAAGCTGCCGGGTCAAGTGTGTGCCCCCGCCACTCTCCCCCTCCTTTTTCCCCCCCGGCTCCCTGTTTGAGCTGGGAATGCATCCGCTTCCGAAGGAAGGAGGCATATTTCACATCTCCAGGAAACAGGAGGCTATCATTGCTCTGGTTCTTTCCAAAATTCAGATAATTGATTAATGAACTTTTCCTCTCTGCTCATTTGCAGCAGCAGGAGGAGATGGAGGTAATTATGGTACTCACAACTGAAAGTTTAGTACTGTGTGGTTACAACGACCAAAAAGCTTGAAGAGGAATGCGCAATGACATGAGGTTTCTAAGAGTTTTTCGAACCTCAGGAATGAAAGGGGTATCAGCAACAAGTCCCCGCAAGCTGTGCTGTTTTGGTCTTCTCCTTTCCACAACTTGCCTGACAGTGCAGAAGCCACGGTAACGGCCACGCCAGATAATCCCGGCCATTGCAGCTCAGGCTACCTGTAAGCTCAGGTTCAGAGACATTTGCATATCACCACATATCTAATCACGTCCGCTGCAGCACACGCTTAATCTACTTGTTACCCACCGCACAGCGAAGGTCGGAAACAGACAAAACACTTTCAAGCACACTGTTTGCAATGTCAAGCTCACAGCGAGTTCATCTGCATAAAAGCAAGCTCCGTTGTCTTCAGGGAAGGGACTTCAGAGCTATAATTCAGCTATAATAGGCTCCACATTTTTTCCTACTGATCCCAAGCCACTGTTTTACATACACGTGAGTGCCTCTTATCAAACCTGCCTCCCTCCCCTCCTCTTTACAAAGAAAACAAAGCCCCGCACACCGAGTCATATTCTCTAAAGAGCCGGCAAATTACAGATCTCGCACCTTCGAGGGGCTGCATACAAACAGCTCACTCTCCTCCGACAGCCACAGAAACCCACTGACAAGGCAGAAATGGGGTTTCACTCGGTGCCTCAGCAAGAACGGGTACCCGAGCCCCAGGGGGGTACCCAGGGCACAGCTCTCTCACATCCACGAAAAACACCAACCGCCCTTCTTTCCAGAGGGTGCTGTAACTTCAGCGTGCATGCTCAGAAGTCTCTGGCACTAAGGGGATTAAATCAAGCCTTAGCTTGTGGGTGCACTCGATTAATTCAGTAATCAATCACCCTAAAACATTCCAAGCAAAAAGAAAGGCCTAATTTGTAACTAAGACCAGAAGAAAAAGAAACAAAATCAATATTAGCATATAACCAAGTCTAGGCAAGAGTTTCCAGCATGGGATTACCCATGGGATAAATACAAACTCTTAGAAAACAATTGCACAGAAAGGTAAATCATCCTGAGATGATACGTGTCAAGGACTGCTGTACAGAAGGCAAGAGCCAAAACTGAGCAACAAGAAATGAACAGCAGAGAACGGGAACCATTTTTGTTTTGTTTTAAAGTTAACCTTCGCAAAATTTTAAAATGTCTATAAAGCCATATAAAATGTATATAAACGCACAAAAATGTACATAAACCCATGACATACGTGTTCAAGGTATTTTAAGGGTTTAAAAATTCCTCCTTGCAGCTTTAGACATGTGAGACTCCCCAAAGGAAGAAGCTGCCAAACCTGTTGCTTGAGACAAAGAAACACTTTGTTCAGTAGTTACTTTCCCATCAGGTGAGTTAATCTTTGTCACTTTATGCATGAAGAACAGATGAAAATCTGTGATTTTCTCTTTTTTTTTTTTTTTTTTGGTATGTGTTATTTTCCTCATTTCAATTAATTATCTAGAAGCACAATCAACTTAGCAGGGTGCCTTCAAAAATTTCTTCACTGCAGTGCTACACCACCGAGCAGAGAGTTTAACTAGATGATTTTATTAGGGAGCCAATTAACACTCAGATCCCAAAAAAAGCAACTAATCCATCTTTTTATTTCACCCTTCTGAGCAAACTCCACATTGTGAGTCTGCAGTCAACCCTCTGTTACACATCGTGGATCCCTGACCAGAAAAGGCTTTTGAAGATATGTACTCCTGATTTCGGAAAAATTTTATTTGCCTGATCATGGGAAAGCAGCTGTTCTACTCCTTACTGATAGGTAGGGAATAAACGAGAGAAGATGAACTAGAGTGCAGCTTCAAATAAGTGACTGAGCAATGACACTTGAAGTGAGAACAGGGATGGGTTTGCTGCCTGCTGCAGGAGATACAGCCTCAGCTACTCCGGTCAAAAACCAGCACAGCAGAGGTGAGGGAAGGGGAGGGGGTTTCAAAGCAAAATGCTGCCTTTTGTTCAAGCAAAATGACATCTCTCTGTACCAAATCAGAAAACTTTGTGGGGTGCAATTTTTAGTAATAATGCACTATTTACTGCCATGAGTTGGCACTGGACTTCTTTTCCATTTCCTTAAATCCACGTTTTCCTGTCCAAAACTAGTTAGAATGGAAATTTTTTGATATGGGTTTTATGTCTTGCATCCGTATAATTCCACTCTAACCCAACGTGTCTGTACCGGGATTGCACTAAGAGCGTATTAGGTGGCAAAGAATTAAGTTTCCAAGGAGCAGAAAAAGAAAAACCAAATCAATTTAGTGGAACCTAAACCAGAGAACTAGGAGTCAGGGATGGTATGAAGGCATAGATACACCAAGAAGGCACAACGAAGGGGCCGTGCTGCTAGTATCAGCTTGGCCTGGGGTACTGAACAGCCTCCCACCAATTTGCAGAGGGGCTGGCTCTGCCTTCCCCTGCTTCTGTCCTTTGCTGCTCTGTAGCTTTACAGTATCACCTGTGCTCAAAGCCAGGGGATGCCCACATGCTTGTATTTGCTCTCCAGAAATGCTGCCTCCTCTCCGCAATGACCTTCAACTTTCTCCCTGTGAGGACTCCTGTGCCGCACTGATATTTGCCTGTACTGCTGTGGAGCGACGAAACCCAAAGGTCTGAAGGCAAGAAATGAAAGAAGTGTGTTTAAACACAGAGCTGCATAAAAGAGTTGAGAAAAATAAGATGGGTTTTTACAAGATATCATATGGGCAAGCAAGTACCTCAATAAATTAAAAGAAAGGATGGACTCAGTAATAGCTCCAAAGGGCCAGATTTTCAATTGCTGTTCCAGGAGACAGACTGCAGGAAACAATCTCAGACACAAAAATAGCTGAAAGGTCTGAAAAACACTTTCCAAACTCTCTGACAAGGTGACAAATTGCTGATAAACGGTGTCCAGCTCTAAAACGGTGCACTCCAAATTTGGAGTCCCCAAACACTCATGAAGGAGAAGGGGGGATATCAAAGTCCAAGTCCAGATTTCTTACTTCAACTTTAGAACAAAAATCCCACGAAGCCAGGCTTTGACTTGAAAGAATAACTCCTTTATCAGCAACCACAGGACATATGCAACTATCCCAGCTGGTTAGTTGGTGCTCTGTGAAGCCAGTTATCCAGGATTGATTGTAAATGAAAGAGATGGGCACCGCCAGAAGACACGTTGTCCCACTCCAATAAAAACACACCTGCAGGAAGAAACTCATCCCCTTCTGCCTAATGCCAGAGGCCCAGGTGGTTAGCTTAGATAAGACACTTTTAGACAGTTCATTTCTTCACCCTCCAAAAGCTGTCCCATCTTTTCTTGGGATTTGGCCTTGGGTTTTTGTAGGTCTAGGTTTTGGCTCTATAATGAAAGACAAAGCAGTGAAGCTAAGTCCACTTCGGTTTTGCTGGGAAAGATTTGCATAGCTTGAAGCAGACACAAAGCAGCCAGCAGCATCTATGCTGGGCCAGACTGATGAGGAGCAACGTTTTTAGCCCCAGCTCTTGGTACAAGGTTGGTGTGGAGCAGAGGAAAAAAAACCCCAAACCCTAGTTATCCAAGTGAGAGGTGCCGACCTGAAGCAGCAGATGACTGGGAAAACCAGGGCACAGTAGATGTAGACAGTGACCTTACCCAGCTCCTGCTGCAAGGGGGAAGGTGGGAGACAGGCAAATCCCACCACCTTATGGCAATTCTCAGCTGCTGGAGGTCTCTGCATCTTGTAAAGCCAGCCTTTGGCAGGGCCCTCTCCTCTTCCCCCTTCTCCCACCTCATGATTTACGTTCTGACAGTATCATAGGAATTACTGTTCTCCCTTTCGATAGCTTCGGTTAGCTGCATTTGAATTTTGGATGTTATTTACCAATTACCTTCACTTCAGAAGATATCTGCTTTTAGTACCCTAGCTGTGTAAAGACTGACAGCAACCTTCATCAGAGGATAATTTCCAAATGAGGGAAGTATCCACGTGGGACTGTCAGAAGCACTGAATTGATTTGTGCCTGTACCACAGGTCAGATTTCAACCCATTTTTCTTGAAGACAAACTAGACTGATTTATCCTCAGGAGCCTTGCCCTCCACTCCTTACAAGCCTCAAACCCCAGAAATAAATGATGTATGTTCATTTAGTACACCCATATCATGTGAGGGCAATTGATTCAATTACATTATAGCTACTGGAAACAAAGCAGCCATATGGCAAGCTTTCTACCCCGAAGTAAAGGATGCTGCACAGCCACAGCTCTGAGCTGGGAGTCAGCTCCCCGCACGGATGCTGCCCCCTAAACAGCCTTCCCGGGGGGGAGAGCTTTCCCCGAGCCATGGGGGAAATCCGAGTTCACGCCTGGTTAAGATAAGGATCTAAACCTTAAGATACTTCTCTGAAGCTTTATCTGAACTAGCCAGACCTCCTGAGTCTACAAAATTGCAATGAAAATTTGGTAAGAAAAGGCTTTGCGTGTGCAAGTGCGTATGGGTGTGCGGGCACATCTGTACGTGCTTCGTGTTACCTCGTGATGCTGGGAGAACAAGAAATAGATTGAGAGGAAAAACAGTAACTGTACTCTGTTTTGCTTCATATGCCATGCACAGTGTTGGCTCTAAAGACACACAAAATTCAATCACGAGCCAAATCTAGCCTTAAATCAATAAAGTTCTGCCGGCTTCAATGGAGCAATTGCAGAGATGTACTCCAGACGCTGCTCTAAACCCACCCATTTTCACACCCTCTCTGCTTTCCAGCAGGCTGTCTAGGCTGCCATCCGGAGCTGGAAAACACAAAGGTTCACAGATAGCTACGAAATCTGCATAAGAAGTGGGATGGGGATGTTCAGCCTGGTTTTGAAACCAAAAAAAGACAGAAAAGAAAAGGAGGGGGACAAAAAAAAAGACAGAAGAACCCGAGCTTCCCCCTTAACTACAAAGGGAAGGTTTAATTGAAGAAGTTTTGTTCTGACCATTGGAACATTTACCCAGAACCGCGTTACCAGGCGCAGGTTTTCTACCTCTGAGCAAAACCCCCTGTGGTCCAAAAAAGGCCCAATATTAAAAGTAGCTCTGGGAATAGGTCTGACTTCCTCCTAATGAATTAAAAATGTGACAGCAGCTTTGGGATTTTTGCGGTTTGCCTGCGTATCGGTTCTGACCACGAAAAGCCTGCTAGTTTTACCTCAACTAAGTAGAGCAGTTAACCTCAGAACAGGCAATATTTACTTGTACTTCCCAATACTTAAGACAGGAAATGCCTTAAATCTTGCAAATATTGAGGTTATAAAACTGTAAACGTTTGCCTGTTGGAGGCACCTGACAAGTTTTTACGACCCCCAGCTGCATGCAGGCAGTCACCCCGGCGCCGGGGTTCGCTCCATCCTCCCCTTTCCAGCCATGCTGCAGAGCTTCATGCAAAACAGATCTTGTGCACTTGAGTTTCAAGGTTACTGGCCTACCAGCACTTGTCGAAAGGCGATTCAGGTTTCGCTGAATCCTTTAATTATCTCCTTTTATTGATGGAAAGCTAAATCTCTGTTTATGTTTTGTTTTGTTAGCTGGCTACAGAGGCTCAAGGCTTCAAGCATGTTCCTCAAATTATTTTAAAAAGAGAAAATCAGCAGGTAACTGTTGGGAAGATTGATTTAAATGATTTCTTTTTACAGAATGATCTAAATGCATGCAGCATGGCATATGTCAGGACACAGTGCCACAGTAGCTTTTTGACACCATTTTCCTCCATGATACCTTGAAAATTTGGCCAAGGAGTCATCCTGCCTGGTGTTTCATTGCGAGCTTACTGCCTTGGGTATTTCCATGCTCATTCTTGCATAGGCCTCTTGGAAGTGAGATTAAAATCTGCAGTCTGGCTTCTCCACCTGCCTATGCCAGCTGTACAGCAGCCCTGGCACCCAGCGCACGAGCTGTACAGCACCCATGGCACACAGCACACCGGCCATGTGGCAGCCATGGCACCCAGTGCACCAGCTGTACGGTATCCATGGCACCCAGCGCACCAGCTGTACAGCAGCCATGGCACCCAGTACACTGGCCATGCAGCAGCCATGGCACACAGCACACCAGCTGTACGGCAGCCATGGCACCCAGCGGACTGGCCATGCAGCAGCCATGGCACCCAGTGCACCAGCTGGACGGTATCCATGGCACCCAGCGCACCAGCTGTACAGCAGCCATGGCACCCAGTACACTGGCCATGCAGCAGCCATGG